>JASWJB010000407.1:0-32548 GCA_032433595.1 Conoideocrella luteorostrata
AAGGAGGAGAGGGGGGGGGGGGGGGGTTGATGATGATTAATACCTGAACCATAAAGTACTCCGGCACAGGCGGATCGTTATCATCCGCAAGGGCACTCTTCCCATGCACGGGGAATGCAAAACCAGCAATCACCACCAATGCGCTGATCCCGCCCTTGAGACCTCGCGCTCTTCTCTCTTGGACCGTGTGCCCTTCCACGGCCAGCGTGGCAGGCAGGGAGCCGTAGCTGTGCGACACGACAACCGCCTCTTCGCCTTGCTCGAGCAGCGGGAGGAGGTGCTCGTGGATGAGGGAGACGTCGTCCAACGACGTCTTCCCTGCAATGTCTTGGGCTGCTTCTGTGGTGGCACTTGTCGCGAGCGGTGGCAAGATGACCTTGAAGCCTTGGTTTCGCAGAGGCTCCGCGACGGCGTCCCAGGCAGATGGGCGGTGGAACGAGCCTGGAACGCAAGCGATAAGCGGTTTGGGCATGGTCGAGGGATAGTAGAACAGCGTGAGGATTCAGTTGGTGTTGCTGAATGTCTGGAGGTTTCTCGCACTACGCAGCTACAATGAGGGGTAAAGAGAGAGTATTTTGTATTATTATGTGTTCCCAGCCAGCGAGCGATCCATTTTGGGGGGGACAGGGGGAGCAACAAGCCAGCAGCCAGCGGCCGAACATCTCGACTCATCGTACACAGCCCTTTTGAACATATTTGCTGCATCTTAGTTGCGGTAAGCGCTAAGAATAGCTACTTACAAAGTACTCCGTAAGCACTTGCTCATCATAGGTGACCACCTCGTTTTTTCAACAATTCCCCAATGTCGAAATAGAACCGCTGAATTATCACTCATCTATCACATAGTAGAGACAGACACAGATGTTTAGATGTGGTCGAGTAGAGGCTGTGTGTGTATGTATGGCTCGCGAGGTTACGCAGTAGCTATCTATGTCCTTGCTTTGGTTGCAATTACACCATCCCATTCTACCTTTCGATGACCACAGTAACAAGTCTATAGATCACTCATTATAAATCAAATAGGCTCTTTTAAAAAAGCCAAATATTTTGCTTCATTGACATCGACTAAACATCCAAAAGCTTGTACTCTGTGAGGCAGTCAACTATACCGTTGACTTCGGTCCACCGCCTGCCGCTTTCAGTCGACGGCACATGATGCATGACTGCCAATTGAACCTCGGGCCACAATCTGCCACTATCTGCCGAAATCTGGGGTTCGCCGCCAACGACCGACTGCGACCTTGCCGACCTCCGTAGCGTAGCAGTGCTCCTCTCACACAGAGCTTCATTTCAGCCTCGCCCATCGGCTCAACCTCACCTCATCTTGTGGGTAGCAACTTTGCGCAATCAACCACCACCTCCCCATTTATTTCTCTCATTCTCTGGCTTTCCCACCACCCCCGGTCGTACGGGCCTCTTCAGCCCCCGAATCCTCTCTCACCATGTCCTCATCACAACCACATCCACCACCGACATCAACGTCGATATCGACGTCAACATCAGTCTCGACAGCCTCCTCGTCGCCCTACCCCTTCGCCACTGCCCCCGACATCGTCCGGGCCCACCAGAAAGACGCCTACTTCACGGGTCACCTCACCAACACCATCACCGACCTCTACCGCCGCCTCTTCGGAGCCCGCTCCTCCCATGCTCTCGCCCCGGAGCTTCGCTCCCTCGCTGCCCTGCTCTACTTCTCCCTCACCACCCTCCCGGGTAACCGCACCCTCGGCGAAGAATACTGCGACCTCGTACAGATCGAGTCCCCCCACGGTCAACTGCCCGATATCAAAAGACGAGCCGCCTACATCGGCGGCACCATTCTGCTGCCGTACCTCGTCAGCAGAACCCTGCCACAGATGCGCAACCGTCTGCGCAGAATAATAGACATCCGTCTAGAAAGGCTCCGTCGCAGGGGCAAGCAAGAATCCATAGAGGCCCGCATATGGGAGTACATTTCAAACCATTTGCCCTCTTTGACGTCGGCAGCGCCAATCCAGGCTGTTACCCTGGCGCTGTTCTACTTCAACGGGACGTATTACGAGCTGACGAAGCGTTTACTTTCTCTCCGATACGTATTCACGCGCACTGTTCCGGATTCCCCAGATAGAGGAGGTTATGAAGTCCTCGGTGTGCTGTTGGTCATTCAACTCGCCGTCCAGGGATACCTGCACGTTCGCTCGACAGTATCGTCAGTCGTCCGACGCGAACGCAACGCCTTCCCGGCCGGCACCGTCGATGTATCCCTCGACCATACAAATTCCTACTCTGCCAACAGCGACCTTCTTCTTACGGAACTGGGCAACCGCGGTCCTCAACAGAGTAGGGTAGATTTGGCCTCCACGACACACACGCCCGTTAGTACTGTGCCGAGGTTTGATCTCGGAAATGACAAGCTCATGGGGTACATCAAGGGAAGTCAGCAGCGGAAATGCACGCTGTGCCTGGAAGAGCTGAAGGATCCGTCTGCTACGCAATGCGGCCATGTGTTCTGTTGGGAATGTATAGGCGATTGGGTTAGAGAGAAGCCGGAATGTCCGTTATGTAGAAGGGAGGCTATGGTGCAGCATATCTTGCCGTTGAGAGTCATGTAGGGCTGGCTTATTTCAGTGCGAACAGATGTTATGAAGCTAATTGGACAAGAGAACGTAGATGAATGTACAAATACCAAATGTGGATTTCCCTATGCCACCCACACACCCTTTTCAACGAACTCAAATGTCAAGTTGCGAAACATGTGGTGAATATACAGCCAAGTCTTCTTCAGAGCATGGCTGACATACATACGAAAAGCTACTCAATGTTTCGACGAGGGTTAGCAAATTTGATGTGCATCCAATTGATAATTTCAAGATATTGTACACTCGCTACTCCATTTGTACCGGCAATTTGCCTGAGAAATAATTATCCTGTGCAAAAAAAATAGCATCTACTAGTCTTACACATGTAGCTAACAAGGAAAGAAAACAAGGCAGACAATATGATGAACTTGTAAACTGCGTTATATTGAAAAAAAAAGGGATCAACTATAATTCCTCCTGCCACCCATTCTCAGAACGGGGGACTAAATTGGTAGAGAAAAAAATCATAAGAAATTATCCATCCCAAGATGGAATTTTCCTCCAGTGGTATCATTGCCTCCGCATCATTACGGTTTCGCTCTTCATAAAACACTCTCCCTATTTTCAAGGCCCAAGAAGCCAGAAGTCTGTCAAATTCCTTTGCTTTTTGCTTGGTAGCAGACGCAACATTTGTGTACCCTTTTTCCAAATTTGTGGCCATGTATGAGCCTTTGTGCTTTTGCTTTCAACCCCGTCGAGCTCCAGGCCTTTTCCGACCAGTAATGTAGAAAACAAAAAGTCGATCAGGCCGATATAGCCAATCCCGCCCATGTTGTATGTAAATGTAATGAAAATAATAAAAAAAAATGCAACGCAGTGTTTATGACATATCCCATGCAGGTATCGTTAGATTTTCAGATACAACCCATTATAAAACTCCTCAAACTCCACTATTATACGCCTGGCCTCACCATCAAAAGGTATGTCAGGTGGACATCCAGGACAATTAGCCTGCCTATGCCCTATGTTCATATTCAGACTGTGAAGAGGACGATTTCGCCACGCTCGTTTCGACGCATGCGCAGATTTCGCCAAAGCTCCTTCTCTTCTTGTAGTTTGGCCATGTTAGAGCCAGAAGTTTGTCGCTCACGGTGGAAGCGTTTCAGGGCTTTATTCATACTGCACCCCTTTTCGCTTTCAGGCCCTTTGTTCACCAAAGAAAGGAAGGCGTCGACGCGCGGTTTAAAGACGACCATTTGGCCACTGTTGCTGTTGGCCTGGCCATCCTTGGATTGTGGTCTATATTCAATAGCTTTCGTGTCCTTTTTCTCCTTGCTGCGATGAGAATGCTTTTTCGACTTCTTCTTAGAGGACTTCTTCACACCACCAGCGAGCATGTCGAAAATACCGTTGCTGATTTGGCCGCCCTTGGAGTGCTTGGAGTGTTTCGTCTTCTTCAAGGGGCTCGCAGGAGAATTCTCATTCGCATCACCTCCCGAGTAGTCGGGGGAGGGAGGATAGACAGGTCGCATCAATCCCTTCAAGCCGCCGGTGAGTCCCGAGTGAAGGACAGGAGGTGCGTCTGTCATGACCTGGTCGCCTGGAACATCAACATGAAGGCGCTTGCGCTTCTTATCCTTCTTGAGTTCGCCGTCTTTGCTGCGTCGTCGTTCAGTCTTGGGGCCTGGTGTTACCAAGGCGCGGTTCACAGGTACAGGTCCAGAATCGTACTGGATCAGATTCTCATCATCCTCCATTTGATATTTCTCAGCCTCATATTGATATCGCACCAACGATGTGCTCTCGCCAATATCTGGGTCTTGCTGATCAATGGGAAGATTCATATTAGAGGCATTTGGTGTCTGACCAGTGGCGACCAGGAAATCAAAGACGTTGACGTGCTCTTCCGTGGCGGCGGCCGGTGGTGTAGGAGCTTCGGGGAGAGCCTCGGCAGGAGATCGCTCATCTTCAGTGTTCCCTACTGAGTCGTTCCAGGGATCATAAGCCCGATCCTCCCCAACGTCTTCGACGTACGGCTGCAGAGACATGGTTTTGGACCTTGGGCTCGGCTGTGGCTGTGGCTGTGGCTGTGGCTCGGCAGGCTTTTGGTTGTAGTTGTGGCTATTCTTTGGTTTCTTATTCTTCTCCTTGTATAATGCACCTTGGTACTTTTGATCTTCGCTTATACAAGACTACTGCCATGTTAGACGACATCAATTGTTACGGAATAAGAAGCATGATGTGCGGCTCGGCGCAGTTCGGTTGAGAGTGACACATACAGTATGGGAGCGATATTGGACACCCGGAAAGTGAACCATGCAATCGATGCAAGTAAACGTGGCTCCGTGACAGCGATTGCGGTGAGGATCAAGCTTCTTTTTAGTCAAGATGTCACCACACGCCTGTTGATATGAAAGGAGGTTTGAATTAGTTATTGAGCAGAGTAACGCATATGAGACGAGAAAGAGAGCACTGCGGCAAGACGGGATGTTGGGGCGTGTACTTGGTATTTGAGGGAACGGAAAGGGGAGGAGGGGGATGGATGGTCAGAGACAATCAAGTGGGCTAGGGGATCAGCAGAACACCAAGGGAACGTGTCGACAGGGCACGGTAATGTTGCTTAATAGAGCCACAGGAGAAACAGCCAAGTGCCCCGTACAATGAACGACATGTGTAATATGGGTGGGTGAATGTCTCTGGTGCCGCGGCGGGAGTGATGTCAAAGTGCGAATGGTATGGCGGATGGAAGGGGAGAAGGGGGGGGTGGGAAGGGGTGTGGTAGGATTAGCCATGGGACATGAGGCGACCATGAGATCCAGGCACTTAAAGGTAGAGGAGTAGTCCGAAAGTAGGGGTGGAATGAGCCCAAGTCCCGACTTGGGGCTGGACAGGAATGGCAGCAGAAACGGACTGGGGATCAACCTTACCTCACACGAAAAGGAGACCATTTTTAGTTGTGATGGCGCGGTTTGTGGTTGATTGGGCGGATGGCGTTTTGGGTTGGGCAGGATCAGATTGTGAGTGGCCGCGGTATTATCTGACGCAGTGCCCAAGGCCAAGAATAACAAGCTGTGGTCGGGAGTTTATGGGCAGGTAGCAGAGACAGGGCGACCTGAGTGGACGATGCGAGGATGCCAGAGAGTGGCGACGAGCGGTCGGGTGCTGCTGTACGGAGTATGTGTTCTAGTATTATGCAAAGACAGCTAGAGACTGCCCGCAACTGGAGACACCGGAGAGAGGAGGAGGGGCCTTCCCTGCTCGCTGACGGATGGTGGTGTGGGATTTGGACTCGGGGCCAAGGCAAGCGTCGGCGCAACAGAGCGGCAGCGATAGTGGCGGAAATAGAAGTGGCAGTGGCAGATGCAGAACCTTGCGCAGTGCCGAGTAAGGGTTCTGAGTTGGGTACGGAGTATTTCTGTACACATACACAAGGATGCTGGTGTACGGAGTGCCGTTCAAGGTATCGATACTGCACCAGCAGACCACCTACCCAAGAGCGAGCTGGCGTGGGGGGGAAGCAGGGCTTGCAGTCAGTTTGATCGATACAACAGCTAATGCGAGACGGGCTAGCACAGTGTCTGGTCTATGCTCGCGGTGCCGGCTGGTGGCTGATTACAAGCAACGAGTTGGTTTTGGAGGTAAGGGGTGGCCGTGTCGAGGAATGCGTCTCAGGCCGGGAGGGACGGTTGACGATGAAAGGAAGGCCTCGTTGATGAACCAGGGACAGTGGAAGGGAATTGGAATGGACGGCAATGGAGGGGGTCAGACACGGCGCGATAATCGGCTAGGTGTGCCAGGTGGGATGATATCGCGTTGAGAAAAGCCAGACTACAAGCCAGCAGGAAGAGCTTTGGTCGTTAGTAGTTGTTGGTCCGAGTTTTTCGAGGCAGTCTGGCTGTCAGTCCTTATGGAGCCAAGAGGATGAGGAGATGGAGGAGCAGGAGTAGGAGGAGCAGGTTCAGGTGTAAGCCGGCGGTGCCAATGAGGGAATCGTGGACCTCGTAAGGTGAAATACCCGGAGTTGCAGTGAACAAAGGGGATGTCGAACTTTTAATAATATAATTATGGGCCCAGGACGAAGAAATTGCGTTGCTGGGCGTCCGCTGTGCGAGTGTACAACGCGTGCATGTGCAGTGCGAGGGGAAAGCGAAAGAAAAGACCAGGCGACGTGATAGAGAGAGGGAAGGGAGGAGAACATCGCGTTGAGCGGCAGGGCTTTTTTTTTTTTTTTTTTGCCCCGTCACTGCCACCAATGCTGTGTTGTTGTGCGTCTGCTTTGTTGTCTACTCCGTGCTCCGTAGTATTATTATACCACTACGGAGTAAGGAGTACTAGCAATGCTTTTGTGTCGTCGGGTGCCCGGTGCGGGCTGCGAGCCACCAGTCAGTCGCGGACTCCGTGCCATGGCAACATCTGGTCCACTTGACTGGCTGTTTGTTGCTAGTACTCTGTACAATAGATGTAGACGTCGCCATGGTGTTGATTGGATATATTGCTTACGACTGGGGTCATGAAGAAAGCTGACACCAGCTATCGCCAGAACTGTACAATACGTCAAGACTCCATTTAGGTTCTTCTCTTGTTTCTTCAGGTTTGTGTCCCTGTTGCTTCATGTCTGTTCCATCAAGCAACGAGCGGCGTTGAAACAAACACAGAAATTCCTCTTTGCTGCAGCCACGCCCCTTCCAAAACGGGCGGCGACTCCTTCCACTCCAAAAAGCTCACAAACTCGCCTGTGGCGGGGCTGTGATTGGTCAACCAAGGCGAGGGATACTGGCTAGGAAGGAAGGAAACGGAAAAGCGTCCCGGTCATGTGGACGCCAGGGTCGCCATAGATCCAAAACAATCAGTCCCTCCCACATCATTCATCCAGTCAACGCCTTCTCCAGCGAGATTGCAGATTTGAAATGTGAAGGCCAGTACGGAGCAGAGCAAGATGCGACGAACTCCGTACGTTATTTATGTATACGACTCCGTATCAAACAAATATATAGTATGCACATCTTAATAGAAGGGAGTAGGGACAAGCCAGAAAGCGATAGAGCGAAACAGGACGCGCCTTATCATGCGATAATTAGACCACCCTCATCATTGAATCTACATACACAAGACCTGCGCAGCTGGTGTCCAAGTTTATACCTGTACGCACGGCGGCCTGTGCAACCTGCTCATAGTACTAGTAGGTAGGAATGGCGCCAACTAGACCAAAGGGCTGAGTTGCACCCGCACTTCACTAGCTGTGATCGTCGTTATTGAAACTGGGAGCTTCCGACCGGAATCGAGGTCATCCATCCTGCAACCAGGGCCGTATCTATGCTGCTGAATATAGAAATTTGGTGGCCAATCAGATAGGAACCGTCGGGCTATCAAGTGCCGTCTTATGCATGCAAATTTGAGCATATCTGGGTTACAAGTAGGGAGTGTTTTCCCCGGATCAGTTTGTTGACATGTAACTAGTTACTCTGTACTGCGTACTGAGGAGTATGGGGTACCGAAACCAGTCGACACGTCTCGTTTGATGCAGTTCGCGGTTCGCGTTCACCTTTGCCCGTTGCATGTATGGAGTACAAAGACGGCTAACTCTGCTAGATATTTACGGAGTACGGAGTACACCATCGACTATTTAGTCCAGGATGCTGGCAACCACTCCCATCTCCTCGCCCCATCCACACATTCATTCCGTCAGTGTCGTCGTCAAGGTAGAGACCGCCAGGGCGAAAGGATGGTCATGCGCGCAGGAGTCCGAGTGGTTGCTGACGCCAGCGATGGACAGAGATGGGGGACAGCTGAGACAGAGTCAAGTTAGCCGTCGGACGGCACTCCGCAGGAACGAACATCTTGCCGCTAGGTAGTGACATCTCTACGAATAGCGCTCCAGGAAGGGATACGAACCAGAGAATTATGAGCGAATCTTGTTTGGGGGCCTGTCTCCCGAAACGATGGGCGCTCACAGTATGAGTATGCATACATATTGTGCTGAGTGCACACAGTGGTTTTCCCCGCGTGGACTTGCTTACTACAGTGTCATTCCTACGCAAACTGTTCCAACATTACGGGGTGAAGAAAGGCCATGGATAGCTGCATGATGGCCAGCGGCTAATTAACCGTGCACTTTATTGGCGAACGCACAGGCTTACCACAACTTCCCTCTGTAAATAAAGGAGCGCCAGACATGCTGAATACCGTATTTACAGAGTTTTGTAGCTGCTCATGGCTGTCTGCCAATGCTGGCTTCGGTCATGACATCCTCCCGCACATATTGGTGTGACGACGAGTGACAAGTGCTTTGCACCTGCATCCTCGCCTGTCCTCAATGCGTCGGTCGTGGTGTGCGCGGGCTTGCGCTGCTGCAGGGGCAGTCCAATGCCCAGCGCCGACGGTGACGCGCGTTTACAGGCTTGCATAAATATTGTGCAGTCCCGTGAGCCTGGTCAGGTCTTGGTGACGTTCGGTTACTGGCACTCACGAAGCATCACATCACTCAGGATTGACTGTCCGCACTCGATCAGAATGGCTCGGCAGTCACTGTGCAAAGCTCAATTCCCACCCTGGTCTCGTCGGCTTTCCCCCCCGACAATCCATCCATCCATCACCATCTTTCCCCCCATGATCATCAGCCTTGTTGACTAACAAGAGTCGCCCCCAAGCTATCATATCGACTAATATTACTCACCGAACCCCCCTCGAAGCACTCCCTAATGTAATAATCCTATCGCAGTCACATCGTCTTCTGGTATTCTGAACATCGTCAATGCTCAGTCATGATGGCCTCGGAAAGGCGGGCATACGTACAATACATAGTATCGTGCTCATATCCTCGCAGGACCACCAGTCCGTAGATACCAGTACCATATTTCCGCATGATTCAGTCCGCCGGGTCGGTATGATGCTGAATCCCTTCTTCCAGCACACCAGCACGCCGGGCAGGGATGAGGAGATATGCAAGGCCCAGCACCAACAATCCATCCTCAAAGAACTAATAAGTTGACTAACTTGCTTGGCTGCCCATGTCAGCGCAAGAAAGACGGGCAAGGCGGGTGGGCGGCTCAGTCTCGTAACAAGTTCATCATGGGTTACTCCGTACTTTGGAGGGGTGTGAAGTGAACAGCCATGTTTCAGAACACCCCTTCCGACCGAAGTAGGCCTTTGGCACATGCGTCCTGTGAAAGGGGGCGCTACATTTGTCCTTCATGCGATAACTAAGGAGATTCCGTTTCAGTTGCTCTCATAGCGTGTCCCTTGTCGCATTATCTATTCAACGCACTCATTCGTAAAGCGTCATGGATCGTATCGAAGAACTTAGCCCTCGATTAGGGAGCGAGAATCCTGACCCATCAGAAATAGGACAGCCCCGGGTGTTAGGCGCTTCTGCATTTGTCTTGGCCACGTTCCCTTCCGGCTTTTGCAGTATGAACCTCTTCAAGTGTGGGACGTGTGGCTTAGATGCCATGGCCTGGTAATTCAGACCAAGCCTCGGTTTGTGGCATCTGTCGACTGTTTCACGCGCAGACGTCGCTCCAAATATATGATACATGCCTATACTAAATAAACATGTGGATAATATAAATACTGTACGGAGTACTAACGCGTATTAATGATGCGCGTCGGATTCGGGTATAAGTTGGCTGTCATGACAAGTTTGGTTGTGTTTTACATTCTGGTACATCCTGTCCAATTACGGAAGGTGATGAAAGATTGAAGAAGCAATTATAAACGCCGGCATTCCTATTGTACGAACACACTTGTACGGAGTGCGGAGTGCGGAGGACAAGTTTACTATTATGGCGCTGACTGTTTAACACGTTACTGGGAAATTTGGCCTTCTTGTCAGGCATCAAATGTTGTTTTTGGACAGCTCAGCTCGGTTCAATTTTCTGACACAGATTGCTGGTAGGAGCGCGGGTCATGTAAGCTGATAGGATCGATCTGCATGCTGGGCCTTCTGCGGAATTCCTACTGAGGACTGGGGAGGATTCACACCGTCGCTAGCTACTCCGTAGTTATTGAAGTTCTAATTGCGGATCATGAGAGCTCTCGCATCACGCGTCTATTACCTGCGGCGTATCGAGTAACGACTCCGTATCATCGGACGAGACCTCTGCTGACCATTTTGGAGCTTCCCGCCGACCACCCTGCGATCCAGCTCTTCGGAACTCCTCAGATTGCCCGTCTGCACGCCATAGAGGCTCGTGCGCAAATAGCCTTTTATTATCTCCGTCTATTTTTGAACTGAATATTGAATATTTCAATCTTGTTTTTGCCGCGGCTGACTCAATGTAATTGATGTGGCGGGCGGCTTGCAGATGGAATCTGGATCTCATTTTAAATTATCCACTCAGCTGCTTTAGCACTCAGTGCCGCCGCCTGCGTGTATGTACGTACGGACTACAGAGTCCTATGTCCTTTGGATCGTTGTCACACTTCGTACGGAGTACACATATAACTATGTATATATCTAAACAAATATTTACTTGGATACGGTGGTGTTGTCGGGCTCGAAGCTCAGCTTTCACCTCAAAAACAACCGCATCGCTTTGTCAGGAAAGTTTGTCAGGAAAGGCACCGGTATTAATAGATGTATGTACGTACATACAGTAATACCGAGTGATATTGCATCACTCGTCGCACAGGAAAATTTTGGCTTCCACGTTACTCAACTTATTAGGGTCCTCGGGCCCCTGGATGCTGTGCAGCGGCACCGGCCGGTTGGCTGTGATTCGTGATTTCGCAAGACATTCGTGAGCTGTATTGAACGGAGCACTCCATAATAGTACAGTAGGGAATACGGAGTACGGAGTCCAGTACGGAGTAATAAGACATTAATAAAGTCTCGGGAAAGTGGAGCAGCGGTCCGAGTGTCTCCCTTTGCTCTCCTTCCTTGCCATTTCTTTCTCTCCTCTCGTGGTTGTCAGGTTGGTCAGGTTGTAAACTACGGAGTATGTTGTGTTGCGACCAAGCCTGCCCCTTCCCGCTTGGCGGCGTCTAGCTTCAGGTGCTCGAGATCAGGCACAACAGCAAACAGAGCTCCGTAACTGGCTCCTAGCTGGCTCCTAGTTGGCTCCTAGTTCCTCCGTGCTCGATAGTCAACTACCTACCCAGGCAGCCAGGCAGTGAGTGAGAGCACGCACCCATCACAGCCACCAACCAAAGCCCAACCAGCAGCGCCCAACCAGAGCCCAACCAGCAGAGCTGAACCAGAACTCAACCGGAGCTCCACCTCGTTTCCCCATGGTCCGTTAGCAGTTGCCTGTTGTGTACGCAGTAGTGGCTGTTTACTGTTGACTGTTTACTCCGTATTGATGACTGTTTCCCACAGACGGACACATTCGTCCAATTTCCCGCCGAGGTACGGAGCAGCTGGCTTGCTTCTCCCCATGCTTTCACGTAGCTGCGCACACACTCTTGGAGTTGTCCCTTCTTGTGCAATACTCCTCAGCACCCGTCTCCTGATACAACTTTGTGTCCTTACATCGTCAGATATGCTGCCTCTCCAATGAGCCTTACCTCGTGTCCTGAACTAGGCAGCAGGCACGGTTAGGCATTCGCGACGGACCACCCGTTGGTACCTTATCATTCTGCTCTCAATTGGCACCTATTGTATCCAGTTGGCTGCGCAAACAGGCTGAATCCTTATCGAGTGGGCAATCTGCCTTTGTACTACTTCCCTCACCAGAGTCGCTTCCGCCGGTGTTTTCCTTCGCTCGGGCAAATTTACGATCACGTCGCTCAACACGACCTTTGCTGTTGATACGGAAAAGGCGAGCCCTCGGCATCTATCGAGATTGACGGCAGATCCCTCTAATCTCGACTACCTACCTACCTGCGAAGGGTGCCCTCGATGTCTGATCGCTCAGAGATGTCAAGCTCCGACTCCGCTCCCGCATCTACGCTCAGTAGCTACTTGGAGCAGACTGCCTCTGCCCTTAGCTCAGCAGTCTCCTATATGCGTCTTCCCGCACTGGCCTCGACGGTATGTGGCATTACTGCATCAACCTCTCAATATCATTTTGCCGCGCAAAGTTAAGATGCTGACTTGACCGAAAAGGGCATCGCCGCTGCCCTGACGTCTTTGTTATACTTTAAACAAAAGTACGTCATACATCGACCCGCTACTCTCCCCCCTCACCTTTTCCTATACATCCAATCAGCTTTCGCATGCTGCCGCTCGCGCGCTACCTTATATGCAAGCAGTTTTGTCAAATTGATATATGATTCTGGGACTGACGCATGTTCTGACAGAGCTTTAATATATCCATCACATATGCCCCCTAATTCGCGGACAGATGTGCCGAGACCGTCACAGTTTGGTATTAGAGACTTCGAGGAGCTTGTGATACCGACCGATGATGGCGAGAAGCTCTCAGCCTATTATATCCGAGGTCCCCGCGGTGGCAAGAACTCTGACGTGACCATGATCATGTTTCACGGAAATGCCGGAAATATTGGCCATCGGTTGCCCATAGCAAGAATGCTCATCAACTACATCGGCTGTAACGTGTTTATGCTGGAGTATAGAGGATATGGCACATCAACTGGTGAACCCGATGAGACGGGTCTAAACCTCGACGCACAGACTGGGTTGAAATATCTGCGTGAACGCGCCGAGACCAGTGGCCACCGCCTAATCATCTATGGGCAAAGTCTTGGTGGTGCGGTTAGCATCCGACTAGTAGCTAAGAACCAAGATGCAGGTGACATTATTGGCTTGGTCCTGGAGAACACTTTTTTGTCAATGCGGAAACTAATCCCATCCGTCATTCCACCCGCCAAATACTTGACTTTGCTTTGCCACCAAGTGTGGCCAAGTGATGCGACCTTGCCAAACGTCACCAAGGTTCCGGTTCTATTCCTCAGTGGTTTACAAGACGAAATAGTCCCGTAAGTACATACTCCCCGCAAGACGCAACTTTCCTAAAGCCCCTCCTAATAAAAAATTTAAAAAATTGCTGGATCATGTGATGATCAAATTGCATCACCCACAAAATATGAACCGCTTGCGGTCCTGATTTGAAACCATACTTCTCGCGTCTGATAAGATCCACTACCACTACCTCTCTTTGATAACACTATGGGGCATCGTATCAAGAACTTGGCAAGCTGACAATATCCTGCACCCTGACATAGACCTAGTCACATGCGCCAATTATATGAACTTTGCAATGCCCCCAGCAAACGGTGGAGGCCGCTACCAGGTGGTGACCACAACTCAAGTGTCCTCGAAGAAGGTTACTTTGAGGCCATTGCCGATTTTGTAGCCGAAGTCACAAGCGAAGCATCCAGAGAGAAGACACGATTATAGAGACGAGCAATTCAAGAGATGATGGCGCATGTGCGACGCAAGTATTCTACATTCTCAAGACAAAACTTACATGTCATCTCTCGCAGAAGGAGGAGAGGAGGATGGTGAATCTTGTCCTTTATGATAGATACCCACACTTCATTTTTGACGATGTTGAAACATGCAGCTGCAGTTTGTACATGTACTACCAGCGTATCAGCAAACATTTTATGAGCCGATGGACATAATAAGAGATAGCAAACAGTCATAAATGTCTCTTGGGATACAGAGCCAGACAAAAGCCAGACCCATGCATGGGCAGATACCACGCCACAAGGAGACTAATGTACCGGCCCGTCTTTGCGTCATTTTTGCAGCATTACGTGCATGTGGCGAGTGGCGGTGATGTTTTTTTTGTATGTGTGTGTTTGCGACTGCTGAAAAAGTGGTTCAGCAGAGGTGCGCGTGTGTGTGTGCGAGTGTGAGTGAAAGACTGTGAAGGTGTGGTGTGGTGCTCATGTGACGCCAACTCTTGGGATTATGGTGATGGGGTCGCGTGATACTTACTGCACAGGACTTCCCCAAAAGGCGGTCTTGAGAGGGGGGGCACAGGGCGTCGGTGTATAAACGAAATGGGAGGTTAGGCGATGGAGGATTGATTATATCTCATATGCTAAAAATGTTGCGTTACCTTGTTTTGACTTGTGACGCATCTGAAGGGCCGCTCTAACTACCGTATTTACTATGGACGCTTTTAGTTAAGTGTTTGGTCGGCTATAGCAGCTAAGCCAGAGGAATCTATGTGTCTATCCATGGTCTTTCATGAGATACGGAAGTATTTTGATTTGTATGGCATTTGTAGAGTGATGGAAAAGAAAAATACAGTACAATGCTGATCTGTGGGTGGTTGCGACGAGATCGCGCAAGCATGCATACCTACATGCTATGTATGCATTAGTTATTTGCGTCGCTCTTCTGATGGCCTCTAAACACGGCGGGGGGGGAATTATGTTCCAATACACGTTTTACAAGCGCAGTACTGTTAACACTCAACATCCCCGTCAAGCTGCTCTGTCCAGGACTTCTCTCTCTCAATCTTCTTCTTCCTGAGCCCCAAGAGTCTCCGACCTGGTGCTCTGACAGGTTCGTCAACAGGCGATGCGGAATCCAACTTGGCAGCGGCTCGGCCGGCAACGGCGCTCCATCCCGAACCGGCGTCGGACTTGTTGAGATGATCCCTCCTGGTGATATGCGTGCCGGAATCTACGTGGCATAGATAGGCATTGCCAGCTAGATCCGCGGCTTCGACGGCTTTAGCTACGCGGGGCTTCATGTTCACGAGGGCCTGCTCCAGAGCCGCTGGGGAGAGAAAGGCGGAGTAGGATGTTGTGGCGCGGAGGAGAACCTCTTCGGACGGGAGGAAGCTGGTTTCGAAGTGTATGGATGGCTGCTGTACGGCCAGGTCGGCATGTAGCGCAGAGTTGACATCCTCGATGGTGAGGCCGAAGCGAGGACGTGTCAGGAGGAATCCATTGAAGGGATCAGTCGGCGTTGCTACTAACGGCGGGGATGACGCCCGTGATGATGCGGCAGCCTCGGCAGTAGCCTGGGCGGCTCTGATCTTGACACACTGGGCGAGTGTCTTGCCCGGCGCGGAGACAAAGCGTGTGCCCTTGAAGACTACAACGTAGCGGTAGGGCTCGATGTCCTCACTCTTGCTCTCCAGACCGTAGTCCTCTGCGAGAAGATGTAGGAACTGGCGAAAGGTGGGCGTCATGGGCTTGTACCTGAGGCGAACCTCGTTGGCGGTCCTGGCAAAGACGCGGAATTCGCGCTCTTGGGTTTCAGCCCAGGACGTATGCTCCTTGAAGAGCTTCAGGGTGGCATCCGCGTAGGGGACGTGGTCGTTCTGGTGAGAGCCTGGGTCGATGTTGAGCGCTGCCGCGAGGCGACGGTTCCGCTCAAGACGGAGGCATTCGTCGTCGCATTTCATTTCTGGCCGGGGAGGAGTGGGATTGGCGCTGCTCGCGAGGCATCGTACTTCTTGTTGGCGAACGCCGCAGGGGCAACTGACGACTGCTTTGGAAATACAGGCGGTCGATTCGTTGCAGGCTGAAATGAAATATCGTTAGCTGTGTAACTCCACCAATTGGTAAAAAAGCAGATTAGAAATTCATATATGTATTAGCCTGGCACTTACGAGTGTGTCCGTGACAAGTGTTCTCGCACGGATGGTCACAAAACAACTTGACTTTTCCGCATGGCTGTTCACAATGCTTGTCTGATAGACTTGCATCCTCGCAGTCTCCAGGCCGATGGCACAGCTTCTTGCAGCTGTGAAGCCCGCACTTCAACTTCTTGCCGCACACCCTTCCGCAATGTGCCTCCTGGAGATGGCAGGGCTGGCTATGGAGTTTCTCCTTGCCACAGGCGCACCATTTCTCAACGAGGAACGGACACTTGGGGCAGGAGGAGACTGCGTCGGAATGACAGTTGTGCTCAACCGCAGGATGTCCACAACTCGGCTGTCGAAGACAGTTAAAGCGACAGTCCGGTGGTCTGGTACCGCATGGTTGCGGAGGCTGGAGAACCGTTCGGCCACAGTCGCAACTGATTTCGGTGAAGATGGCTTCGGGACAGCTGGCACAGGGACCACGATGGCACATCTGCTGGCAGTCGTGGGCTCCGCACTTCAGCTGTCGTCCGCATGTCCTGATACAGATATGCTCTGCCTCGATTGACGTTAATTGCCCGGCCAGTTTGTGCTTTTTCCTCGCGGCTTGTCTCTCAGCAGCCTTCTTCTCGCCCGCGCAGCAGTGTTCGCCGCATTTATGACGACCGCAATTCAGGTTTGCCTGGCAAATCCTCATACACATTGGTCGTTCTATGTGGCCCTGGTGACAGACGGACTTGGTGCTGGTCCGCCCGCATATGCAGGCAATATCGATGGTCTCGTTGCAGAAGCCGCAATCTCCGGTGTGGCATTTCGATGCGCAGAGATGACCGCAGCGCAACTTCTTGTGACACAACTTTTCGCAGTGAGGAATAACATCCTCACAAGACACCCGTGGTTGCTGGAGCAGTTCATCAAGGGGCGTCTTGCCACAGGGGCAGTGGCTGACAGAGTCGGGTGCATAAGGGCAGTGTGCTGGCTGCTGTTCTTGAGGATGGCACGTCTCAGAGCATTTGTGAATACCGCAATCGAAGCTGCGCTGACAGAGCTGATCACACGTAAATACACCATCAAACCAACTGCTTTCGGAATCATTGTAAGACTGCTGAGGCTCCTCGCGTTCATAACACGGCATCTGCTTCTCGACTCTGCCGCAATAGCATTTGGCGTCCACTGTTATGTCGCAATCTCCACACAGTCCGGAGTGACAGGGCTTTGAGCAAAAGTGCTCTCCGCATGGGAGCAGGTCTGCACAGATCTCTTGACAGCTCCATCCATTTTCGTAATCCGTCTCTCGGCAGAGTTTGCGTGATTCGTTCTTCCCGCAGAAGCATGACTGTGTTGGTCCCAACAGGCTGCAAGGAGGGCAAGGGCCTGCATGGCACTGAAGGGAACACGGGTGTGGACATGTAGGACGTGGCTTTGAGCATGTTTGGCCGCAAGAGTGGGGAGGTAGCGAAGATGGCGATGGATGAGGATTGATATCTTTGCCACACCAACAGCGATACGATCCAGGATCATCCGACAGCTGGGAGTTGCATCCAGGGCATCTCCAAGTGAGCTCCCTCTGAGGTTGCGTGGACTGCAAGTCTTGCTGCTTCTTTTGGTTATCGTGCCATCTTTTGACGCAGTTAAGGTGGACAACTGTCCAGCATAATGTGCACGACCAAACATGCGAAATCCGGGAAACTTCGTCTGTACATATAGCACATTCATAATTGAAGTTGCTAATATCTTCGTGGATCCTGGTTCCCAGATCTGCTGCAGTTGACTTCGGCAGCTTGATCTTTGGCTGCACTGATAGCTTGGCTTTTAAGTGTTTTGAAGTTTTTGAGGGTTTACTGTTGCAGCATCGTCAGATGATACGCTGCAAGTTGGAACCACTGCGGGGAACATCATACCTTCTGGGAGCGACAGGCTGACCTGGAACGAATTCCGGAGCGTCACCACTCAGTGAAGCTGTGACTGTAGATGAACCATCATCAGCGTCAACAGACGCACTCGTCAAGTGCCCACCAAATGCCCTGTGAGCTGAGGGTCTTGGAGCATCGTGGGTCGCTCCTCCTCGGCCGGAAGGTCGTTGGCCCCGGGATTTTCGACCTCTTCCTCTCTGTCCTGAACTCTGGTCATCAGTTATTGGCCGTGAAGGCGCTTGAGCCGGTGTTCGAGTAGCTGTCGGGCCACTTTGGGAATGTGACCTCTCGCTTTGAGAGGGGGCAGAAGTGCCCCCAGAGCGAGAGCCATCTACTTGAGGTCGAACTCTGCCGCCACGACCTCTACGGTGGCCATGACTTCTCCCCCCGTTTTGGCGCTGCGACTGAGTTTGAACTTGAGAAGCCTCCGCCTCGGGCATAATTTGCGTTGGGGATACTTGGTCGCCACGTGAGCACTGCTGGTAATCCAATTTCACGGAGGAATTTGAAATTTCTTGACGTGGATATGTAGGAGATGGTTTGTGGGAGGACGGAACGCTGCCAACACGCAAATCTGCTAGGCTCTAAGACACTGTCTAATATTTTCAACAGCAGATAATAGAAAGATAATGTCATGAAGAGCAGAAAAGGTGCGTGGCCTGTCGTTTTTGATGCTTGCCTCGTCACTAAAAGGTACAAAACTTAAGTGGGGCCTTGAATTTGGAAGTCTAACGTTGCCTCCGCCCATTTGAGTGGCTCTAGGTGAATTCGGTGGGCGATTTCGCGGACTCTGAGTGGCTGGAAGGCGTTTTCCTGGGGAGTTCTACAGTGGCAACGAGAGGCAAAGACGCTGCTGACAGAGGCTTTGGTTGGTGGACTCCAGAAATGAGTCACCGACCAAGCACTGTGCCAGACCCAAGATTTAAATCTCGAATTGGCCAATCCGCGTTCATCGGTGGCTCAATCCTTTGCATGCGCCGCCTCGAAAAGAGTCATAATTGCAATTGAACCTTCCCTAGTCTGCACACTGGGGGCATGCGATAATTGACTTTGACTCAAAAGTAAGATGACGATAGATTCCAGGTTTCTGTGCCAAGATGACTTGTGCGCCTGCTGTTACCGAGTACGGTAAATACTGCAGCGGTTTTGACTCCAATGTCCATACGCGTCACCTTGGTTGCTTTGAACTTAAGCTTAGATCAGCCGGGGCCATCAGATTCTGTTATTTTGCATACAAAATTTTGTCAATTGCATGTGTTTATACAGCCCGGGATGAGAGGGCCGTAGACAATTTTGAAGGTCTCCGTGGTTGACAGCACGCCTTCCCACTGTTGACAGAAGTGTCGTAACTCCGCGAATGAGGAGAAACACGAATTTTCGGAAGATGCTTCATAGGTGGCTCGTGACCCCGGGCCCATCCTAATGCAAGCTCTTAGTAACCGCTTGATATGAACCGTTCATGGCTCGAACTGATGCAGTGCTCCGTTTCTCATGTATAATAGTGGCTGAAAAGTTATGCTTAGTAACTCGTCTATACTCGCGCTCTACAAGGACAGGTTCATACCGTGTTCAACCTGAAACAAGCACAGTTAAAAGCGCAGTGCTATTCATCCTACCCTGTACTTATCGCGAAGCAAGTTGACCTATAGTCGTTTGGTTTTACAACGTCAATTGTCTTGACGCTCCTTGAACCTATCTTTATTATTGTCAACGTGAGAACGCAGGCGATCATCTGCATTGATTCAATTTTACCACGCCAAGAATTAATATCCTATTATCCAATCCAGCATCATGTCGCTGATCAAAAGTAAAACTCGACTCTGGACTTCACACTGCGGCATAATGCGCCGAAATTCTGTCATCTTCAACCTCACAGCATGCTTGTGATATGGAATAATTGCATCATATATGCCAGTGTCTGTGGTATAGTCAAGGAATAGAGGCATGGATATCGAATACGCGTTGTACCGTAAAAACATGTTGCCAGGATGGCCGTTGATGGGAACTTGATACCATTTGATGGCCCCGCACACAAGAGAAGGCGCCCGGGAAGATAAGTCTTACCTCATACAGAGCCGCCGCTCTTGCCTCTTTGGAGCAGACAAAGCCTTGTGTTACGATACAAGGGCTTTCGGAGTGGCCCACCCCATAAAAGACGTCCTATGAGACGCCACATATTTACGTGTAGTATTGTTTATCGCACTGCCACTTTTCATCCTGCATATTCTGCACTCCACGGAATAATGCGTGACGTCTGCAACATTGCCAATAGTTTTATCAGCTCCGCCGATAAGTTTCGCTATACATACGTGGCTGATTGGTGAATGACGTTGAATTCTGCACATTTTGGTGCCGTTGCCCGTCCAATACGGTCCAAAGTCACACAACATAGGTGAAAGCAATCCATTTACGGACACATGACGTAGATCAGTGGAAATAATATGCAGTCTCAAGCCCCTTGATTGTGAAGTCAAGATTAAGAGGCGGAATTGGCCCGGTGGTAAATGTCAAGACTGAAAGTGGTCAATAGCCGAAAGCCTTCTTCAGGAATTGGAGGACAAGAGCTACCAACGTCCATTCGTTCAATCCCATGCGCGCCTCCCATTCCGTTCACTTGCATGCCTCTAATCCAACTGACGACGCAATAGTCTGTACGGATTCAAAGGCAGCCACCTGTCAACAGGCCCACCTCTGGACGGCTGGGTGTCTCTATCCAAAACTTTTTCTTTTTTCAACGAACGCATGCCGTCGACGGTACGTCGTGCCCGATTCATTGATGGCATGATACAGCTGGATTTTAGTTATCCTGACGCGGCCAAGCGTCTTTCGCAGTCGACGTGGTCTGACGCTACTGGCAGGGGTTGGTCGTCAAATACGAGTTGCAGGACTAGGCGCTATGCAGGGTGGATTTGGTTCGGGGCACCTGGCTCACGATGTTAAAAATTCCTTCTAGTCCCCTCTCACTGCTACGTGCCATGGCCAGTAGTCGGGTATGACAAAAATGGTTCTGGGGTTTCACAACGAATGCTCCGGACAGATGACGGATCATGGGCTGCAAACTACGAGTAGCAAAGGACCGCGAGGAAACAGGCCGGCCAAGCAATATCAAGGTTCGCTCGAACGGGATGCCACGCTAGTTGTTGAGGTCGAACCACTGATATGAATTGGCTGTGCGCCTATCTGTCTTCCTCGGCTGAGGCTTTCATATTGGGGGCCAAGGCCGCCCAGCTTGGGCAGCCTGATTCACCTACAGGGTGCCTTTGGATGCTCGAGAGCAGCCTCTATGATAGTACCTGTACACCTTGACAACATTAGCTTGCACACGGCGCGCTGACCTGGAACGACGGCGTGCCGGGACACCAGACTCTTCTCTCATATTGTACGGAGTACAGGGTGCACTAACCGGATCACTCCCTTATTACAGCGGTCAGTCAGTCTGCTCTAAACACGCTCGGCGAGTTGGAAATGTTGCATATTATGCGTCACTTTTATGGGTCAAGATATGTGCTGCAAGCAGGTGCATAATGCAACATGCAAATAAGACATAGGTTCTACAGGCCAACGACCAATATTCTGCAGTTAATGGACATTATGAGCCAAATCGAGCGAAACGGCGGTCCGAACATCACACCAATTATAACTCAACGGTTCATTATACCTATTGCTGGGTAGTCTGGATCATACCACACTGAATAGTTTTGTAAATAAAGAAAGGCACATCTTATAGTACGTAATCCTGGCGCAGTCTGTGTGACACTTTTCTCAGTCTTCTGACATATGGGGCTTTTGGTGGAAAAATTCGCTACCCTACGATAATGCATGGGTGCCTCAGCTTGGGATTTTTGTCTGAGACATCAGCGCTAGCATCTGTCTGTCATGGCACGAAGAGATCCGAGACATCTGGTCGGTAACTACGGAGCAGCTTTGTTTTCACATCGGCTTTGCCTCCTTTTAGGCTTGATATTGTGACACCAACCACGAAGAGAGTGCGGGGCGGTGTCACCTCGAGGCATTTGACTGCCGCCGACAGCACTGGCCGGAAATTGTCCCCAGCAGAAGGATCGCGTCGTCACATCAGGGCCGTGAGGTAGTCAGTACGGACGGAGTGAAGCAGCGGCAAGTACGGGAAATATTGTAACTACTCGATGCATGAAGCCTCGAATCTGTGCCCGATCATGCCGCTCACCCGTCTCCTCCTTCATATGCGACATTGGTGTCAATTGACGGTCGTAACAAGCCGATGTTGGAAAACCACACCCTTCATGCCCTCTTGCAATGATAGCACCAAACGCCACCATTCTCACTCACCCATAACCTCCTCAACCATGTTTGTCTAAGCTTGGGGTGCCATCGTGGGGCCGTCAATGACGAATAGCAGCGAGCATTCTCAAGCAAAGGCTGGCGCCGTCGGCTACAACATCCATATGAATATACGACGCAAGGATGGTGGTGATAAGGTCGAGCGCGTACGGTGCATTTCGTACCTATTTCCCAATCAATTTTCACTTCGAAGCTGAGAAGGCCTTCAACGTTGTGGAGATTGCCCAGTATGAAATGTGAAAGTGGCTTCAACAGCGCCTTGGCGACCGACAGCTGGTGTGTAGTGGCTGGCCAAGTTGATGCTTCGCGAAGCGGTGTAACACCCCAGACCAAAGCTGAAGCCAGTTTGGATCCTTCTCAACATGTCAGATAATAAGGCTGTCATTATAGGTGGCCATCGACGAAAAAGCCGACTTGCCGGAGCTTGGCCTGATTTTTCTTGTTCTCAACAACGGAGGTGACTGTCCAACTGACCTCCTTTCGTATTCCCGGGACACCATCTCTTTCAGCCCCTCCTGTGGCTTTTCTGGCTGTAAGATGGTTCGTACGGGGTCACGATGATATTTTCCGTCTCTCCGCTTGGCGACAACCCACCACCCTCCATGGCACCTCGACACACACCTACAGTAGCAAGCTCCCCACCGTCATTAGCTCCGGTGGTTATTTTTACACAAGCGAATGGAAATAGACCCCTAATTCTACCATCGCCAGCTCTCTCAGCCTTGCCGCCGCCTCCCGCAGGGGGGCCTGGGCTGTTTGGGCGGGCAAGCCTTCGCGAAGGCGAGTGCGACATCCACGAGTTCGTTCTTGTTTCCATTGGCATCCTCTCGCACCAAATGCTGGATCTTGAAGAAGGCGCTGCTCTTGTTTTTGTTGCGAAATCACACAGTCAGGCCGTCTGTGAGCAACGCTGTCCCGTCATGTAACTACGCACCGTACTATCTATCTATCCCAGGCCAAACCATCCACCACCCTCCACTTTCGTATGGTCCGTAATAGCCCTAATTCATCAATACAATACTCCGTACTGGGATTCCGTCTGGAATAGCTGCTTGGCTTGGTTCCCCCTGTAGCAGGCGTCGGGTGACCCGCGTCCCACGGCGCAATTTTAGGCTAAGGATGCCTTCTCAGGTGGCAGGGTCTAGGCTCGTGCCAATTCGGACCGGCGGTCGATCGTTTAATAGGAGAATTTGGGATATATTATCCGGGCGAAAAAGGATTTTTATTTTCATGATTTCATCGTGTTCACAAGTCGCTTCATCTCCTTTCGTTGAGCTGAGTCCTTCTAGCACTCGTTGATTTCCTTGTTGTAACAACTTTTTCGTGGGTTTTTGCTGAGCCTCTGGGCCAGAAAAAGGCAGTCACCATGAGGGCATCACGCCGCACTCCCTTCCTGTCAATCATTTTTGCACTCTTATTCACTTCCAGCAACGCGTCATTCGTCGAGAAACGCGACTTGGTTCCGCCGACCGACATTGAGCTTGGCAATGGGTGGACATATCAGGGCTGTTACGTGTAAGGAAACTCCCGTGGCAAGCCATTTTAAACTCTTTGGGTGAAACAAGACAGCATATTCACGCTTCGTTCCGCGAATAGGGATGTCGATCGGACGATCAATGCGGCCAACACGGCCGATGCACAGATGACCAACCAGAAGTGCACGCAATTCTGCTTCGCAAAAGGGTTCCCGTACGCTGGAACTGAGTACGCCAACGAGTGTTTCTGCGGGAGGCAGTTGGCCACTGGGGGCGTCAAAACTCCGGCCACAGACTGCGCGATGGCATGCGGTGGGAATGCAACGCAGCCATGCGGAGGTCCCAACAGACTTAGCTTGTGGAAGACGGATCAGGTCACAGGCCCATCCGTCAACCCCGGAGTGAACGGCTGGGCTTCGATTGGCTGCTACTCGTGAGTCTTCGAGAAGTTCGAACTTGGCCGCCGTTGGGCCACCAAGCCGGGCGCCACTGAGGCTGGGACTTGTTTATCGTACGGACTGACTGACTTCTACCAGCGAGGGCACGACGGGACGTGCGCTGACGCAAGGAGTGGGCACCGTTCCTGGTGCAGAAATGACAGTAGCCAAATGCACAGCGGCTTGCAGAGCTGCTGACGCTGGAAATATCCTGGCTGGTGTTGAATACGGCGGCGAATGCTGTAAGTGAGCAAAGGATGCCCAAACCTTGCCCAAATTGCCCTGCATCCGATGGATCTCGGTTTCAGAGCCCTCCCTCTCTCTCCCCCTCCACTAACTACTGATCGGCGCAATACGAGTGTGCGTGGAGGGGAATAAGACACGAAATTTCCGATGGCTAACCCACCCTTTGCGCTCCATCACAGATTGCGGCAAGAAGTTCTCCAATGGGGCCAAGCAAGCACCCGACAGCCAGTGCAACATGGTTTGCAACGGGAACAGCACTGAATACTGCGGTGGATCAGGAACCTTGAACGTTTACGACTATAACATGCAATATCCTACGAGGTACGTATCGCATCGCATCGCATCGTATGTTACGGTATCGTATGTTACGACATCGTACCAGTACCGTACGTAACCACTGTGTACCATGTTTAAAAGGCAGTCTCACCACCATCACTACCACCACCACCACCAACACCACCACCACCACCACTATCACTCACTGGTGTATTTCCGTGCTCCAATGAAAGATCTGCTCGTATGAAAAGATTGCGAGTGGGAAAAAAAGAAGATCGAGACCAGGCAGCTAATTGTGCGTGATGATCTATAGCACGATTTCGGGAAGTCCCGATGCCACCACGACACCCTCCGCCTGCCCGGTCCAGCCAGCCACTGTGGGAGCGTTTTCCTGGTATGGCTGCTACACCGAGGCAACGGGCCAGCGGGCTCTCAGCGACAAGACCTTTGCTGATGACAGCATGAGCTTGGCGTCCTGCGCGCAGTTCTGTGCAGGTTACACGTACTTTGGCGTCGAGTACTCGCGCGAGTGCTACTGTGGAAACCTGCTGAATACGGGCTCGGCCAAGGCGCTTGCCTCTGACTGCAGCATGGCGTGCGCTGGCTCGAGCTGCGACCTCTGTGGGGCTGGCAGCCGCCTTTCGGTCTACACCCGGGGGGGTGGTGTCGATCCTCCATCGTCAGCTTCTTCCTCGTCCTCTTCCGCCGCGACAGGGGGACCTGCGCCGTCGGGCCTCCCCCAAGGGTGGGCTGCGTACGGATGCTGGGTCGACGGTGTCTCTGGCCGTATTCTTAACAAGCAGCTCCCCGACGATCCCAAGTTGACTCTTGCGTCTTGTTCCAAAGCCTGCAGCGACGCCGGATACACTATTGCTGGTGCTGAATACTCGACCCAGTGCTTCTGCGGCAACAAGATCGTCAACGGAGGTGTCAAGGCCAAGTCTGATACCGAGTGCAACACTGCCTGCGGCGGTGATCCTCAAGAAAAGTGTGGTGGCGGCGGCCGAATGTCCATCATGTCTCTCGGAGAACCGCAAGTGCTTGCCCCCCCGGCCGTGGTCCCTACTGTTGGAGACTGGCAGTACCAGGGCTGCTACCAGGACAATGTCAACCAGCAGAAGACCTTCTTCTGGCAGAATTTCATGGAGACCAACATGACGCCAAAGAAATGTCTTGATCTCTGCGGTTCCTTTGGCTACATGGCTGCTGGTCTTGAGTACGGCAAGGAGTGCTATTGTGGCGACCCTCCTGATATTGCGGCCCGGGGCTCCCAGAAGGTCGATGACAGTCAATGCAATGTTGTCTGCAGCGGCGATGGTTCTGCTCTCTGCGGCGGTGGTAATCTTCTGACCACTTACTTCTACAAAGGTGACCCGTTCTACACTTTTACCTTCCCGGCTGCTGGCTCTCCTGATGCCGGCTCTTACGAGTTCCTCATCGGAGGTGTCTGTATTCCGCTTATTACCTCGCAGGCCATCACTGGAAAAGTTACCTTCCTCGAGAAATGGGGAACGGGACCGGCCAACTCGACCGGCGCCTACGAGCTTGATCTTTCCTCCATCAACGACCCCAGCAAGGCTTGGAGAACAATGCATGTCAAGACCGACATCTTCTGTGCCGGCGGGTTGACCCTTCCCGACAAAGCCGGCCGACAGATCAACGTTGGAGGCTGGTCTGGTGATTCTACCTACGGTGTCCGTCTGTACACGCCTGATGGTTCTGCTGGAGTGCCCGGCAAGAACGATTGGGAAGAGAACGTAAGCGTGTTGAAGCTGCAGCAAGGAAGATGGTATCCCACTACCATGGTCATGGCCAATGGTTCCATCCTCGTCATCGGTGGTGAAGTGGGCTCAAACGGCGCACCTGTCCCGACTCTTGAGATCCTGCCCCCGACTGGCACGCAGCCTCTCTACATGGATTGGCTCGAACGAACTGACCCCAACAATCTGTACCCTTTTACCGTTGTTCTTCCCTCTGGAGGTATCTTTGTTGCCTACTACAACGAGGCCCGTATCCTGGATGAGAACACCTTTGCCACCATCAAGACGCTTCCCAACATCCCTGGTGCTGTCAATGACCCCATGGCCGGCCGAACCTACCCTCTCGAGGGCACTGCGGTTCTCCTACCCCAGCGCGCCCCTTACACTGAGCCTCTGGGAGTCTTGATTTGCGGTGGTTCAAACAATGGACCCGGCAATGCCCTCGATAACTGCGTGAGCATGTATCCCGACTCAGCCAATCCCCAGTGGGCGCTTGAGCGTATGCCATCGCAGCGTGTCATGACTTGCATGGCTCCTCTTCCGGACGGCACCTACCTCATCCTGAACGGTGCCCACCATGGTGTTGCGGGCTTTGGCTTGGCCAAGGATCCCAATTTGAATGCTCTGCTCTACGACCCAAGCAAGCCACTTGGCAAGCGCATCACAGTCATGGCCAACACGATCGTCGCTCGTCTTTACCACTCTGAAGCCATTACTTTGCTTGACGGTCGTGTCCTCGTTTCTGGCTCGGATCCCCAAGATGGCGTCAACCCTCAAGAGTACCGTGTCGAGACGTTTACGCCTCCTTATCTCAAGAGAGGCCTGCCTCGCCCATCATTCACCGTCGCCAACAAGGACTGGGCCTATGGACAAGTAGTTACCTTCAACCTCGGCGCGCCGGCTAGGAACGGCGGCATCTCCGCATCTCTCTTGGGATCCGTTTCTAGCACTCACGGCAACTCCATGGGTGGCCGAACCCTCTTCCCAGCCGTTGCTTGCGCCGGAACGACCTGCACGGTTACAGCTCCACCTGGTAAATACATTGCGCCACCAGGCTGGTACCAGTTTTTCGTTCTTGATGGTGGCATTCCCGCAGTTGGCGTCTTTGTGCGCATTGGTGGCGATCCTGCTCGATTGGGTAACTGGCCACAGGGGAATGGTTTCAACCCGCCTGGTGTCTAAGCACCGACGAGTGAATTCAATTAATTTTCTATTTCTATTATATTTATTCCCTTGTTATAGGGCTGACATTTCAGACCAAACGCTCGTTACGACTGATGCTATCTGCACATATCAAATCTTGAACATTGAAATATATGAAACAAATCTCTATATACACCAGCTAGCAAGGGTTGATAGTTTGTGTGGGTTTTGAAAGAGAGATACAAGGGCACAGGGATTTTACAATACAGTAGATGTGAGGGCATATTAGGCCTCGGGATGTTTGCCTCAAGAAACAAGACGGAAGTTTCCTAGCTTAATTGCTTATTATAGATAATTGGTAATGGTAACGCTATGCTGGGAATTGTGCTCTCTCTTTGTTGGCTCCCATGTGTGGCTTCATGTTGCGCCCACCGAAAGTTACTGGCAGTCATCGGCAGTCACCCGGCAGCCATCCGATTAGAGCCGGACTGATTGCCTGTGATGCTGTAGGGAGGAATAAGCTACTGTCTAGAGTACAGCCAAGGCGGACATGTCCTGGGTAACTGTTCACACTTTGTAAAAGGGTATTGTCGTGGAACCCCATCAGGCGTGGGACAGTAAAACGTGGTAGCAGCCCAGTGGTAGTAGCCCAGCGGCAGCCCCAGCGACAGCCGTCTGATCTCAAATGTGGATGTAACTCCATGACGTGGCTTTGAAGGCTTCAAAGTGGTCAAAGTGATCAAAGTGGTCTGGTTGATTTGCACAGGCACCCTCAGACTGTTGGTACCTGGAAAGTTAGTTTCAAAAGTGTAAAGTCCAGTAGTTAGTTACCGCCATTACTATTTCAGGTCAAACCAAACCGGATGCGGCGACTCCACCTTTGCCCTTTTTCGGACGTTTGAGAAGGCTATGTCTTGTCTGAACTGCTCTAAACGGGTGTACTCATTGTTCTGGCGGGGAGCCTGGCGGGGAGGGACAGGGCCAGGGCCACTTTTGCCAATTGATGCCGCAGATGAAAATCGGGACGAGTCGTGCCGTGAAGGGTGCGGTTTAAGTGCCGATGCTACTTGGCTTTCTTTCATCGTTGCCACACGTAACTAATTGCACAGTCCCCCTCCCTCCCTTGGATCGATTGCTGGCGGTGAAGGGTGAGCGGTGGAGGGTTGAATGCATGCAGAACACATGTGTCAGCGCTTGTTTGTCGAGCTATTTTACTCCACAAAATGAACTCCAAATGACAACATCCAGGCTGATTTAATATTTTTATATACTCATTTTGGATTTCTGCTCTTTTTGCTGATTTGAATAGCTTCGGCGTCTGTGCGAAGTAGTGTGCGCCTGATCTTAACATGCTGGGCTCTAGTTCTACCATCTCGACCCTCGTGCTGGTCCTTGCCGGGGCTGGATTTGGAGTACTTGCGACGAACGAATTGCCTGTGGTTGACTTGGGGTATGCGCTTCATCGGGCGAAATGGAATGTAAGCGTGCTGGCTGAGTGACCGAGTGACGGTCCGCAAATCTCACTGCTTGTCACATTTTGAAGGGCAACCCTGATGCTGTCTATCTAAAATCATGAGCTGATTGAATGTGACGGATCATGACGTAGGCCACCGGCGACTACTACGCCTTCAACAACATACGCTTTGCAGATCCCCCCACTGGCAAGAACCGGTTTCAACCGCCTGTCCCTGTATCTACCACCAGCCGCGACACCATTTACGACGCCTCCGACGCAGGCACGATTTGCACGCAGGGGTATCCGGAATGGACGCTCGTCAAATTAGCCAAGACCGTTGGCGGCACGGCAGCGGAGCTGCGGAAGAAGCTGGAGTCGGATCCTAGGAACAGTGAAGATTGCCTTTTTTTGAATGTCGTTGTGCCGAGGAGCATCTATGGCAAGGGTGGAGGTGGTAAAAAGGGGAGGTGTCACAGGAATGGGGGTATGAATCTTTTTTTTTTATTGCCGTTTCTTGCTGTGGGATTTTTTCTTTCTTTTTGGCGATAGACTGACTGACTGATTGATTAGCGCCTGTGATGGTATGGATATATGGTGGTGGTTTTACATCTGGTGAGTATTCTTTCATTTTTCTCCCCTGTTCAAGTTCCGGCTGTTGACAAGAGAGAGTATCAAAGTAGGCTGTAGTTGACATTTTAGCACAGGTCTTAAGGATGACGAGCTGTATAACCCAGCTGGACTATTTGCAAGAGCTCAAGAGAATGGAGGTGAGGGCATCATCTACGTTGCGCTGAATTACCGCCTGGGCTTGTACGGATGGATGAACGGCCTGGGTGACAAGGCGGGAGTCCCGAATGTTGGATTGTTAGACCAGCGATTAGGACTAGAATGGTGCGTATCAAGACACTCTGTGCATGCCCAAACATCTATACCTAGCAGCCCGCTCATTTCTCCCATCAGGGTCAAGAAATACATTCATCTCTTCGGTGGCGATCCAAACCGGGTCACTGCCTTCGGGGAATCCGCCGGCGGCGGCAGCATCATGCACCATCTCACGGCCGGCGAGGGCAACGAAAAGATGGTCTTCAAACGGGCCCTGATACAAAGCCCTGGATACCAGACCAACTTGGACCTGCCGGGCATCTTCCACCGCATCCTCTCCACCGCAAGCACCATCTCAGGACGGCCTATCACCAACATCGCGGAACTAGCCTCCCTCGATGCGCCAACCCTGTACAAGGTCAACAGCAAGGTCATTGCTGACTCCCCCGAAAGCTCGTACACGTTCGGCCCTACCATCGACGGAACCTACGTCCGCGACCTGCCCACCGTGCGTCTCCTCCAGGGGAAGTTCGACCCGACTACGCAGCTCATGCTGGGGCACAACCTCCACGAGGGACTCGCCTACATCACACCCGAGATCAACACTACGGCTCAGTTTGCCGTCAAAATCGACCAGGCGTTCCCGGCCATCTCCCGCCACAGCCGGGAGTATATCCTCAACGTGCTCTACCCGCCGGCCCCCCAGCCAGCCTACAAGGACGACAATGCCCGCGCCGTGTTGCTCTTCACAGAAGCCTTCTTCGCATGCAACACGCGGGGCTTGGCAACTGCCCACGGGAACAGAACTTGGAACTACCGGTTCCAGATCCCCCCCGCTACGCATGGCCAGGACGTCGCGTACACGTTTTACCGTGGGGGGACGAATGCCACGAATGCCACGATTGGGAGTGTTGCGCTGGCCATGCAGCGGTACTTTACGAAGTTTGGTAAATTTGGAAACCCGAATGCTCACGGAGGTATGCAGGGGTGGGAGAGGTACGGCAGGGAGGCTAAGCTGGTGACGTTTGGGAAGGATGGTGTGGGTGCCGACACGGATGAGTTGGTGAATCGGCGGTGCGACTATTGGCTGAGGGCGGGGTTCAGGGAGTAAGTTGTGAGAGGGTATGATGAGGATCTGTCTTTGAACGGGATGTGAATCTCGAAAGTAGCCGTCCTTGGGTTGATGGGTGGTTGCCTCGGACATTATGAAGTTAGCACATCGATATAGCAATAAGATAGTAGATGGACATGAGGGTTCGTTGAGAGCAGGTCTTTTGTGTCCTGCAGCAGTGTTCCTTTGGGGATGAAAAGCAGCACATGTCTCTGACGTTGTCAACATGCGGCAGCTTGGGTTATTAACCAGTCTATGCTCGTTCTTTGATGATGGCGCAGCCATGCCATCTTGAGAGCCAGACGGCTATTATCGAAAACCACAGGCGGGCCAGGAGAAGTATTCCCGTGCTGGTAGTTATATGCCAGAGACGAGCTGGATTAAGCACCCAAAATGGGCTGTAGGCTTATTCGTGTCATGAAAAGGACAAGGAAAGAAGTGGAACATACTTTGCGGTAAGAAGTGCGGCCATCGCAGTTCAGCTCGATCTGCAGAGGCATCTACCCATCGCACAGCGACTTCAGGACCAACTGGGGAATACTCACGTAGCTTTTTCCTACGCTCTTTGCTCTGGCGCGACGACAAAGCGATCTCGGAACATACCATGTAAAACGTACTAGATGGAGCCGTGTGCATCTTCATCTGGCGATGTGATTCAATGGCTCCTCCTTTATGGCATGCTACCCCGTTGATGAGGGGCAGAACTTGCACTGTCTAAACCCCTGCACTTTACTCAACTCTTACCTGTCATCCTATGTTATATCTACATTCAGCAAGGTAGAAAGAAAAAAGGTGCTCAAGGACCAACGCTGGCCTGTTACTACGTGTGTTCTCCTAGAGTAGGGTATGAGTTATGAAATGTCTCCAGAATTAGCACGGTAGAGACACTAGCCCCAACCGTTGCGTGTAAGTGCGCCTGTTTGCAATGTGCACGGACATGGACGCTCCAGACGCCAAAAGCCGACAACGACGGTTTCAATGCCTCACAGAAACCTAACATAAGCTGAATTCATTATGGACCTCAGCTCTTCTGATAACGCTTATCTTTTCCGCCTCAGTGTATTTTAATCCCGCTAGCCCAGGCACTTGCGTACAAACATGCTTTTCAACAGGTGCGGCCATAACACGGAAACACCCACACTCCCGTCCGATAAAGGACTCTATTGTTGAGACCACGTGACCTCCGGCCCAAAACTCGGCGGCCCCCAGTAGTTATCCATGCATGCATTCATTCAACGGGCGAGATAGAATTACAATCTCCCAGAACATCCCGCCCTCCCTCTCTCCCTCCCCTTCAACCCGCATTGCGCATCGCCGATTCGGACGTTCTCGCAATGGCTGCTCTATTCAAGGCGGCAAACGCCAAGATCAGGGCCAACCCTGTGCTGAACTATGTATGCTCAACACGTAAGTAGACTTTTTTTCCTTCTTGGCTTTGGCTCAGTCTCAAAATTATACCGCCCCTGGAGGCGGCAACCCCCCCAACGAGTATTGGAATTGATTGCATCTGGCGCCGGCGGTCACGGAATTTACAGGCCCAGCCGATTGCCTACTCTTGTTTATAGCTGGTTGCTCTCCGT
>JASWJB010000408.1:0-32440 GCA_032433595.1 Conoideocrella luteorostrata
CCTCCGCCAGAACCACCTCCACCACCGCCTCCGCAGGCACCATCATGCTCCTGTGGTTATGGCGACGGCGGCTGCTACTACCATTACTACCAGATGAACAACTACAATTACGGGCCAAGCCACAACATCCAGCACGACACCTACGGCGCCCTTGACTACCCATACCCATACTGTCAGCACCACCCGTCGGGGCCGGCTCCTCTACCCGCACTTCTACCCGCGCCTGCACCCGCCGCAACATCCCCCGGTAAGGACTTCAGCATCGTAGTCATTGACAGGACGGCCAACAGGCTGCCAGCAGGCCAGAGCCACACCCATATAAGGCAATTCAAAACCAGCGATAGCGGCGCTAAGATGATTGAAGAAATCACCGCAAACACAGACGCGTACAAAATCATGGTGCATATGAAAAGTGAGCCACGTGCGATAGAGCTTATTGCGGCCATGAATGGACAGGAATTGCAGGATCGCGAGGCATACCGGCTAGAAGTTGTGGTGAGGGAGAAGACGCCCCAAGTTAGACGGATTCCCTATCGTGCCATCTCTTAGTCCTCAGTTGCAGCAGCTACCTTGTGTGACGGCGGAATTTTGTTGAAATTCCTGCGATGCCCCTGCTGGGTTCTTTCTGGCCGCATGGCTAAATTTGATGGTGTGATGGGATGGGGCGGAATGAAGCCTTCTATTGTACGACAAACCCGGGCCGGCTTCTTCGTCCGTGTCTGAGCGGAGCCTCGAGCAGTCATGACTCTACAACCCCCCCCTTCTCTCCCTGGGCTGGGAAAAACGTACTGTACGAGATCATGACGTTATTTTCAGTTCTGAGAAGCGAATTAGTTTGACTTTGGATAGGGAGCTGCTGCTGGTGTCGCCAAGGAAGACACTGGGCGAAAGCTGCATCCGCGCATTACGCTGGTTGCATCTTGCTCACGTACATGGCGGGAAACTTGCGGTTCGGTAAATATGATTTCGCTACGAAATAACTGGTTGATTCGTTGTTGGTCATGGTTCTCAAAGGTGCTGATGACGCGTTGTGCTGCAAGTCAGCCATGTGGCATGATGGATTGCCCTGCGTACATTACGTGCCCTGTTATTATTATCGTTTTAATATAGTGGCATGTGCCTGTTTGAAGCCGCCCAACGGGCATTCAGGGCAGGCATCATAGCGTTGTTTGCGACGGCAAGCATGTTGAGTCTTTGTCAATAACGTTCCGACCGACCATGGCGTCTGTAACATACTTTTTTGCTGGATGGCGACGAAAAATGGTCCCCTCAAGATGACTGAACACGCGGCGGTGCCGTCACATCGCCTTGCCTTGCATTTACCTCGTGCTGACGGCAGTCTACGGTGCTTTGTACCACCCAGTTTTCCCACAAACCAAAGCCAAGAAAACTCCGTAGTGATACATAGTTGGGGTCGAAACAAAAGGCCCGCCCATGCCAAGCTCCTAGCTGGCCGCTCCCACCGCGTATCGCACACATCGGCCGCCCATACAGCAGTGACCGGAGTGCAGACCGGAGTTCGACCCTGAGATTCCGGATGGCCGCATAGAGAGCACTCTCCACAGTGTCGAGCCCAACTCACTGTTCATCCAATAAACGATGCTCTGGTTTGAGTGAAGACCTGCGAACCTCTAGTGCTGGATGACTCTTATATGGGAACATTACTGTGTTGGTCCGTTGAATGGCACATGACAGATGATGCCATTTCCGTACACTATCCAACTGCAGTACCAATTTGGTCACGTATTAGCGTGATAGTGCCATCTTGCAATTCTGATTGAATATAATAATACCTACACCGTGAACAAACTGGTCATGTAACCTAGGCGATGCAGTGATCGTATTTCGTACCGAGTAACTACTCGGTATAGTGCCTCGAGTTAGGTTTTTTTAATTACTCCGTAGTTAGTTGGTAGACAGCTATTTCCACCGGTGGGTTCTTTCCAATTGGACCTTTCGCGAGACCCGCTAATCGAAGATCGTATGAAGGTGGTGTGGGCTTGCAACCTTGGGACCTAAGCACAAACGAGGGCTGACAGGGGCAAGGCTCCCACCAACCATGTTCACAGCTCCGTGTTCTTGCACAGCAAACCAGAGCCACGGACCCGAAAGTATAAAAGGATCTTTTGCGTTCTAGCAGTTAGTGGTGGCACACTTTGTAACTGACTCTGTAAATCCGGTGGCTCCAGTCACATCTCGCTAGGTCTGTCATTGGCACCATCTGATTTTCGATACCCTTAGCAGTTCTCGTGAGGGGTATCATTGCGGACGCCGGATAACTCTTTTGACATGGTTGTTGCTATAGTAAACCTTCGTCAAAGATGTACGGAGTACTCCATAGCTAGACCCTTGTTGGATGTCTGGGGAACGATCATGATGAAGTAGTGCTTACCGGGTGCCAGATGCGGTCCTTCCATTCACCCCTTCAGATATTTCACGCCGGTCTCGCTGGAACTGTGTCGCTGTGTGGCTAGCTGCTAATAGCTGAACTGTTCTGCTGTGGCCCTCCCCGACTCGACACTTGTGTGAAGTCATGATGTGCAGACTTTCGACACTTGAAGTTCTTATACAAAGTTCATCGTGTATTAGTATTCTGAGCGGCGCACCGACAAGGTAGTTGAGTGTGTGGTTGGCCGTTCGACAGATATCAGGAGAGAAGACATCGCAGACGCGGCGATTCCATTTACTGCTCGGACTACATTGACTCCAATGTCTTAACTCCCATCGTTGAGGTGTTTCTTGAAACCTTGACGCCGAGAGCACATCATGTTCGTGCCACTGGTCTCGTTTGCACGCCCCATCACATTGTCTAGTAGGTTTCATAAAAAACGGGTGCCTAGTCTCTAGTCTCTATGAGTGAGCCTTGCCCTTCCCCTTCCCTTATGATCCCTTAGGCAGACAGCAGTGATCTTTACCGTATGAAGGAAAAATGGCCAAACCTGGATCTGATGGCCAGCTGCCTCGTGGCTAAAGCCGCACTCCACTCCAACTCGTCAGCCCTGCACGACAGGCATGTTCACCACCCCGTCCGTTAAGCTGTCTCTTGGTTATTTCGAAGAATGAATGCGGCGGGCATCAAGCGAAAAATGACAAGCCCGGAAAGAAACACCGCCACTACAGCCATCCGTTATACGCTGCGTAGCTGTGAGCTGTGGTCTGCCCAATCGAGTATTTTGGCGCGGTACTGCCTGTCTTGCCATACCTCAGTAGGCTGGCTGTTCAGATCTTGTGAGAGGGGCGATGGGAGCCGATATGAACCGGGGTGGTAGTGTGACTGTCACTCCATACAAGCACTTCAGATACCGCACACTTCAACCTTCACACGGAGAGGATTGCGGCTTGTGAAGCGGGGGGGGCCAAAGCTCGAATCCTTGATCCACTGAAGAAATGAATACCCAGACCACGCGCCTGACAGATGAATCGAGACACCTGGGCCTATCCCACGCACCCTGCCCTCTGCCCTGGAGGTCTCGATGAATTTGTCAACACCTTGCCAGGTGAGCCAACGTCTAGCGCCATGAATCAATAAGCGTGGTCGAAGGTGTGTGGAGAACGGAACGGCGTAGGGAGGGCGCACAACTGATAATACCCTTGCACATGCCCAGTCATCCGGTGGATGCGATCAGATCACATGTTCCCCTTCGAACGCTCTCACATTGTTGCAAGCCTAGAAACAAAGACTTGCACGTCGCGATCTAAAGACGACGCCCGCCTGAATGGCTGATTATTTTATCATTGCCGACGAGATGATAAATGCTTTCTTGAACGAGCGACGGCGCGTGTGCACTAGGATGGTCAGACATGAATGTGGCTCCTCCATCGGATCGTCCCGGCCGAGGCTGAGCATTTGACAATCGAAGGGACTTCTGAAGTTGCAATCGTATAATAGTGGGAAGTGGCTTGGCAGGATATGGGACACGCTAACCTGCCCAGATATAAAAAGTAACCAAAGAAAGAAAAACTGTCCGATCAACCTACCACGGGGATGTGACGTCTCAGGCGTTACCATATGCGGAGTGTCGGAGTTAGTTTCATATTTTTCGAAGCTTTCCACGGAGACCGGGCACCGAATTACACAGGCTCCCCGATCTTCGAGACTGCACGAATAGGCTTGCAAACAATTGAGCTGTGGCGACCATCCCTCCGTAGTATTTAGAACAAGAAGAAGAACAAAACCCTCCACAAATTCCTTCGTGCGGCCCAATGCCTTTCTTTCCACCTCATTTCGCTGACATTGAGCCGGAATGGGTAATCATTATGGTCGTTCTCGGTATTCGGTGTTGAGTACGGAGTACACAGACTGTAGATTTCACTGTAGATTTCTGGCTTCGCTGGGGTAGATTCCTCGAAGCGCTTGCTCGATTTAACACAAGATTAGTTAGATTACCGCCTTCACATCGTCAGGGGTGTGAGGGGCTGGCTCGGCGACTACCCCATTGGGCGACAGACCCATTGCTGGGGCCTCGGACGTCCAATAGAGTAACACCAGAATGCCATCTTGGTCAGGTCTTCCATGGGTTATGGGCCGCGCAACCCCCCTCCACCTCGACCTGCGCCTCTTTTTGATGTCTTAGCCTGGCATTGACTTATCTCCAAGACGTGGTGAACTGGCGCCAATACGTCTGGCAGTGACGTTACGTAGTGGGCTAGACTGAGGAGCAACGCGCGCTAGTTACTACAACTTCCAAATGGTACGGACTACCAGCTAAAGCATCTGTGCCGTGACAACAGCCATAGTTGGCGGAGCGTGACATACCAGCGATTGAACCACGCCCCCAGTCGGGGTGCAATGTATCCGAGATCAATTGATCACGCGAAAATTAGCGGGAGGTAACGCCTGAGAAAGAGCGAATTGGCATAGGAAGCGACAGTTCATAGTTATTTCCTAGAGTGAACTGATTGGGGAAGGGTTGCGGGCACTTTAGGCATGAGCGGGACCGACTGTGTTGCCTTTTCCTAGAAAGGCATTGCATTCTGATGATGGCGTTCAATTCAGTCTGTGACAGCTCCTAGCGAAGAGTATTTCGATATTGTAGTTCCGTACGAAGTACCTACCGTTGAACTGGCAGTTCCCTGGGGTACTCCCTGCCGTCTTTGTCGCTCAACTCTTCCCATTTTGGGGCACAGTAATATGTATTGCTATTTTCAGACATTGGTTGGCACATCTCGCTGAGGTGCTAAACGGCTAAGAAGTCCAAAATAACTAGTACGGTTCGAGACCAGTGGTGTGTGATTAGCTATGCCCCGGACCGAATATGCCATGGCCGGATGATGTAGTTAACATGGCTCAGCATCTGCATGTCTTGTAGGGCGACCAATAGGTCGCGAGCACTCATATTTTGGTGCATCCCAGCTAAAGCTGTTGATATGGCTAGTCCTAGCCCCCGAGGCCAGGATAGTATTAATTGGCCACTGAGATGTTGGGACTGACTTAGGCGATGCTTCCCTGGTGTGGCCACAAGGTCGAGCTAAGGCTATGCTGCATCCAGGACTGTGCCCCAGATGCTCTGCAGGGCCCTTCAATGGGAATTGTATGCCAAAAATTGGAATAGCTGGCGCCTAAATATGAACACGTTGAACCCTGCTGTAGCAATATGGCAGACCTCTCTGCAAACCAACATGGACGACGAAGTTCTTGCCTTAGCCAAGCGTATTGAAAGAGATCAGCAATAAACACAACAACGACCACGATTTTTTTTTACCTATCATAGCTCACCGTATCTACCATATGGCGTTTTCGTGTCCTCAGCCAACGGGGCAAGACGCTAGACGCCCAAACACGAAGCACAGTGGTGAGGAGCCTTCCCGAGAATTACACCGAGAATCTCGTGTCATGAACAACATCTATTCATAGTTGTATACTGCACGTCGAATGGTGAGACAGGTGAGATAGGTGAGCATGACGCTCAGCAATGCCAAGTATTATATCAAGTTTGGCCGAGTTTCGGGTTTGAGGCTCATTTCCCGCTGTGTAATAAACGCAGGAGCTATGTTAATGGTCTGGAAGTGCAATTTTGCACTAGTCACACGTGCTCAATGGAAGAGAACTTCCTATACCACACCGTGAAAGGGTGGCACCCCGTTGTAGGAATCAAATTGAGTCAAGACTCCGGGTATTATGTGGATGTCGAAATTGGCGAGAGGCGACAGTATGGACTAGTAAGGAAACGCGCTAGCCGACGAGCGGACGGCTAGGAGAAGGCGAATAGAGAGGACTAGAAATTTCCCGCACGGCTAGGCGGGGTGATGGTATTGTGGTGAGAGATAGAGAGCATCGTGGCGCCCGAGAAGAAGTCAACCTGGCATCCTTGCTCCTCCTATGTGTCTTGACGCGTGTGAGTGTTTTGTCCAGGCTACATCACGAGAGCACGGCAGTAGTTGTTCGCTATGAAGAAGTTGGGATACTGGGCAGTGTCGAGTCGAATTGTGTCGCACGGCAGGTACTCCGCATTGTAGGGGAGTCTGCCTGGCCTTTCCACCGGTCCACCACCACACCACCCACTTGGGGGGCCCAGTGTACATTCCAGTGACTCCTGTGGGGGCCGTTCCAGCGCCTGCCATTGTGGCTCCCCAGTGGTCCCCGGCGTGTGGAGTGATGAAGATGACCTGCTAATAACTGTCAGAGTCACTTCATCCTTCTGCTCCGTAGTGGTACACAGTAGTGGCACTCCGTGTGCCGTGTCCTAGTTGACCAGATCCTTCATCTCTGGGGGCGCCAGAGGCCATATCTACGTGGCCGCGAGACCTTCGCGTCGTGGTTTTACTGTCTGAAATACCCGCATATCCTGACATCGTGAAAGCTCTAGGCCCACAAGTGCACAAATGCACCATTTAGTGAAGCCAGTAACTACATTGCATTACGGACCTCGGACGAGCTTTCGCCCTAAGCTTTGGGCCCTGGAGACGGAAGATGGAGTTGACGAAGCTGGAGAATGGGCTGGGCGGGTCTGCTCTTGCCTATTTTTGCTTGCACTTTCCTGCACCTGCCTGAACCTGCCTGTCTACTCCGTGTTGTTTCTAGCTCTCAGCCTGTCTCTTGCAGTCCAGTCCTATGGTCCTTCGGGGGTCAAACAGCCTAGGAGCTCGCTTGTCATGGATGTATTGTATACAATGTAATGGCCGTATTGCGGACTCGATGATACTATGTCGGGTTCGTCACGCCTGGTAAAGCCGGACCGCTCCTGCGGGGACGCTTCAGCCTAGCCTGGATCAACCAGCTGCCATTTCCCCTACCCTGTCCTGCCAAGCGCCTTTGCCTATCTTTCCTCACCAGGCAATGCCTAGCTTAGCTTGTTCCTGCTCGAGCCTACCTTTGACGCCAACCGCAGCTCACTCTCCCGTGCAAGTCAGTCTTGTGCCAACAACCACGACCAACAACCAACAACCAACAACCAACAACCAACAACCAACAGCACATCCACCCTGCTCCATACCCCTTTCTTGTACCGAGTACGGAGCAGAGGGCGAGACATTTTCTTTTTTTTCTTCAGGACACACCTCCCCTCCATCAGCACTATGTAATCTTCAACCGTGCTATTTGCGGGGCCTGACGGTTTCCGGCTGTGCCAACACTGGTTCGATTGAACATGACTCCCATGACTTCCACGGGCGCCTGCCTAGTCCTTGCCCGGCTACTTGGTATAAAGAGTCGACACTGTCTCAGCCTTGTCGTTTTTAGAATAGTCGGGCTATGGTACAACCGTCTTCGCATCATATACCTCCACCTATATATACTCTCTGCTCTATCCTCCCCTCTTGCTCAAAACATCTTGGCCTACTTGAGCAATTGTACCTTGTTTTCCATTCCATTCTTCTTCTTATTCTGGCGAACGAAATTTTGATGAGAGTAGCACTTCCGACAAACCTGCCTTAAGACAATCTGATATTGCTTTCTCCTGCATTATATTAGTGGCTTGTTACGTCTACTCCTACGTCTACTCCTACGTCTTCTTCTTGTCACTGTGACACATTACCCTCCACCTCTTCAATAATTTCTTTTCTCAAGTTTTCTCTTGGAGAGCTACAGAATCATGTCGTTTACAACAATGAGATTCAGCCCGGGGACTGGTGAAGCTGAAGTTTTGAAAGTCACCAATGACCCCAAGGTGTACAGCCAAAATCAGCATATGGCTTGCCATAGATGTCATGAAAAGAAGGTAAGCTATTTTCGGGAACAAAAGCTCCCCTAGCAATTCTTCCTATTCTTTGTGTCGTGTCAAAAGACAACCAATTGCAAGAGTTCGTATATCCACAGAACTTTGGAACAGCGTCTCTGCGAAGCGGCTCTGCTCTGCATGCTCAAACTTGATACCGGTAGAACAGATGACATGTTCATGCTCGGACACCCTACTCTCTAACATTGCAAGAAACCTACAAACTGACCAGCATACTTGCCAATAGTTAAAATGTAATGGAAACAAAGACGGATGTGCTAGGTGCACTAAGCATAGTTTACCCTGTACATACCCTATCCGCCATTCCAGAAAAAGTCAAACTTCTGGCCGCCATTCTTCATGCAGCTCTAGAAGCGGACGCGCAGAAAGCAACAGTCCAAATAGTTCGGTAGCTTTTCAACCGTCTCGTTCGTCAAAACACAAGGACCGACGAAGCAGTCAATCCACCCGTAGACCTGACGGGCCTGCGTTGGGTACAGGCTCTGATGCATACGGCATCTACGCGGGGAATTACTCAACTGGTACATCGGAGAGCGGGCAAGGCGCCTTCAATATGAATATGTTGATGGCAACTACTGCGTCACATACCGCAGGATATCATGCTATAGCACCTTCGGGAGACTATGCTACTCAGGCTGGTGACTACTCTGACGAGTGGATGTTGCACGCCGCGACTACCTCAGCTGGCATGGTCTCGCCCTACATGGCAACTTCTGATGCTCTTTACGGACACCATGGCTCTGCCTACACCGATTACTCCCAGCAATCAGCTTACAATGGATACCAGAATGACCCTCGCTTTTCGGCCCGAACCCATCAATGACTCCTAGTAGCAGCCCATGCGGACCGGATGTAGACTGCCGCAGCATGGGCTTATCGCTGCATCTCTGCGTCTTTACGATTACGAGAATATAAACCGACGTCTTGTTTTTGCTTAACCCCCCCTTCCTGTTTTAGCACCCCTCGCACCGAGCATATAGAGTCACGAAATTCATCACGACGTTACGATAGCAGTATTCGAAACAAACATTTTTCATTTTCCCTCAAATGCCTTTGAGTTATCTCCAGCAACGTTTTAGACAAATGTGTTCAGAAAGAAACGCTTCTTCCGATTGGCGGGAGGATGCTACATTTCCGAGGCGACCAGCTCCCAGGCCTACTGCATGCAATATATTCAAATCCAGTCCTAGGGGACGCAATTCTACGCAGAATTCTGTGGTGCATCATGTGAAACATCAATTGGAAGAGACGGAATAGATGACAAGAAGATGAGATATAAAAGTTTCATGCTTTTATGACGTCGCCAGATTGCGACGATCGATGTTTACAAAATGTCAGTAATATCTGTATCTGCATTTTTCGATTGTACTGGCACATTTCACGCATGTAACTATTTTCCATTTTGTTTTCCCTTCTTTGATATTTTGTGTCTTTCCTCCCTAGCACCTTGTATAGACCGAGATGGATTGTTACTGGAGGGTTTTCTTCGTGGATGACGTTTAAACCACGAATTGAATTGACAAGTTCGCGCAAAGACAATAAATACAGCTGTTCCTAGTAGATATTCATGTGACCAGCGTGCGATGGAGAGTTGCAGCAGTTTGAAATTAGGGGATAGCCTGTGTGGCTGTGATTGGGCGCTCGAGTGAAAGAGAATGAATGGTTGTAACTTGACGTGGAAGCCGCACAGTGGGTCAACAGGGCGTTACGATCTCGACGACTCTGCACCCTGCGCTCTGCTCTATTATCTGCATGGCACCTTAATCACCTATTCAGCACGGTTCCTACGGTGATCAACCGAAGGTATACGGGGGAGGCCGGCTGCTCTTGGGGCCCTGCGTTCAATTGATTGGTCTGGATTATTAGCGTTTTGATGTTGGTAAGAATTGTCCTTGCAGCTCAGCTCCGCCCCATCACTGGCGGTTCCGGTGAGATAGACCAGGGCTGTAGATCTGCAATGTAGCACTCGGAACACCCAAACGTTGACTCTTCAAAGCAATGTGGCTTGGGTTCAGCCGACCATGGGCACGGGGCCTATAGCAGTCGTATTAAATACGACACCCCGACAAGTACTCCGTAAGCAGGTTCCATCTGTAAGTTCCATCTGCAAGGCGAATTGGGAACACTAACTAGGGAATGACAATTTACCCGACCCATCACAGCCTACCCAACCACGCTGCAATGTGTCAAATAAATTGTCCCCCACATGAACCGACGACTTACTTGAGAGTGCTTGCGTTGGTACTCTGTGCTCCCGCTTAGTCATGTTTTGAGGTTGGCTGGCCGGACTTACCACCAGGCACTGCGTGCTCGAACTTTGCAACTACGTGAGCCCGTCTGTGTGGTCGCGACTCTTTTCCCCATCCGAACCGGCTTGTCTCCGACTACTGCGAAAAAGTTGCGCGCCTGGGGCCATGTGAAAAGTTTAGCCCGCAACCAAATTGATCAGCCCGCACCTGAGCCCAGCAGTATCATCAAGCTGGAGCCCAGAAGACAGAGCAGAGACGAAGACGCAGACTTTGCCGAACTTGAGCCGCAAGCTGCAGGACCCTTATCATCATGGCATCACCACCAGGAGATGGGGCGCCTGTGCAGAGCAAATCAGTCGCGGCGCACCTGCAGGACTGGGGATGTAAGTTTCTATCTTGTACTGTTTTGGTCCCGCGGATTGTTCGTCCCGATTGCACAGCCCAGCCATGTCGTTCCGTGGGCTTCTTCTTGTCGGCGACTCTGCTTGCGGTTTTTTTTTTACTCTTTCTTTACATTGTTGGTCTGGACTCTGCGCTGAGGAAGCTGGCCATTAGTATGCTATTGGTATTATTCCGGCCGTTTTGAGCGTCACTGCACCGTGAAACGGGACGCGGCATGCAGGTAAAAATTGCCGGGACAATGCGGGATTCTCCGCCTTATGCACAGTCGCGAGGAATTTCCCGTTAAGATGGGGCTTGCTGCATGACAGGACATGTTTGGTATCTCAGTTGGATGACTCTTCTCAGGGAGTCGTACGTTTTTAAATCGGCCCTGTCAGGAGACGAAATGCTGCCTGTTGTGCCGCCTAACAGTCTTTGACGAATTTCGTTTTTTCACGTTCTATCCCGTGCTTTTTTCCATCTGGTGCTTTGAGCCGGCAATCATGATTCATGCTTTGAGTTTTATTTTCATTAAGCAATTACTAACCTAAATCCTGGTAGCATCATCAATGCCCCCCGCCCTGATGGCAACTCTTGTCACAGCCCTCCATGCTCGCCCTATGCAGGCGTTTCCTCTCTTCCTGTTCACCCCTCCACTTCTGTTCTCGTCGTACCTGAACCTCTCGGGGTATCAGACAGGCAGTGCCGGACTTGCTGCTGCCTGGTCTGGCCTCTACGCGCTGATGGCCCTGCGGAGACGCCAACCCTTCAAGAGCAAGTTCTCTGCGAGGGGCTTGGTGCGCGGTGCGGCAATTGGACTTGGGGCCGGCAATGCAGTTGCAGGCGGATGGGTGTATTTCATGGGGGATTTTAAAAAGGACGAAGAGGAGAGAATTAGGCGGAACAGATGGGGTCCAAAGGACGAGTAATTGATTGATGGATCGATTGGACTCGGCTTAGGGATGAGAGAGCATCACGGTATAGGGGCACATTCGGAAACTATGTGCACTCTCGGCTGATGTACTTGTATCGTTGGGCATTACTATCGTAAAAGGAAGGGAACGAAAGTCTCCCAAGTTGAACATTTGTACTATTAGTTATCAGCAAGCATATGCTTTGTATACATCACATTAGCAACATCATCATCATCATCGTCAATATTATTATCAACATCTCCATTAACAGTAACAGTAACGGTAACAGTAACGTCACCATCATCATCATCATTCATCATCAACAATCATCAACAATCATCAACAATCATCAACAATCATCAACAATCATCAACAATCATCAACAATCATCAACAATCATCATCAACCATCATCAACCATCATCAACCATCAATCATCAATCATCAATCATCAATCATCAACCATCAATCATCAACCATCAACCATCAATCATCAATCATCAATCATCAACCATCAATCATCAATCATCAATCACCATACACAAATCAAGTTTCATCTAGCCAGTCCACGCTGCCCACTGCAAGTTACGACTGGACTGATCAAGAAATGCACAAGTAACCCCGGCCACTACACCAACTCCAAACAATTGATCGACAAGGTGTTGCGCAAGAAAAAAAAAAACCATTTGGGTATGACGAATGAGATCATCAAAATAAAAGGTCCATCAGCAGGGGATGAGACGATTGTGATTGCGGATAAGTATCTGGGAGGTTTGGGGTTGAGTGAGTATCAAAAGGACCGCCATTTCAGGAGTGGCTGTCAACATCTTGTCATCGTGATGGGATAGAGCCACTGTCGATCACAGTGGGTTCCCTCGGAGCTCGATACCTCGAAGAACATGGACGGGCGTCGCAGAGTGCATGCGTCACGTCTCGATTTAAACAACACTCATCACATGTGTAGTCCTGGCAGCAATTTATGGCAGTGCCGCTCTAACATCGGTAAATTGATGCTCGCGTCCCCTTCATCACAAGTATGATACAAAGTAGTCGCACAGATTTACAACATGTAAGCGCTCGCTGAGAAAAACATATGAAAATACATATACAAAATAAACGAAAAGTCATCATGACTTTTGGTCTTCATGTCTAAAACAAATTCCTGAACTGGTGTCGCATAGTTCTGCAACACTCTCTTGTGCGATCCGTACTTCGTTTCATTCTTCATAACGCAGCCCAAGATCATCTCAGCGCTTGATCTTCTCTCAGGCCTGCCTCTAAACTGGCGATCCCCGTAATGTGTCTGTTACAATGAAATGCCATCTTATCCACCGATGCCTCTTTGATTGCTCCAAACTTGTTACCTTTAAAACCAAAACGTCATTGCCGACCTTGCAAATGTCCTGTTAGTATACCAAATACGCGTGTCTTGACTCCTGACCGCCATGTCTCCGGGTACAATCCATGAGGTGATAATCCAGTCGTTTAATGCAAACCGTTCTGACCATTTTTGGACAGCAAACTCTCAAATCAAATGTGGGGTTTCCGCTCATACTAATCCGCATGGAAGCTGCGATGGCGAGTCGCAAAACACGGGCTATTGCAAGGCCGTGTTGTCTCGAACCAAGGCCATTCGTGACCCCGACACCAACCACAGCACTAATACAAAGGTCGAGAACAAAAGGATCCGAAAAAATGACCGAACCTGCACGGGGCTGAATTGAGCCGGATTGCAGTACAGGTCGTATAAGCTTTGCAATGGTGCACACTCAAAGTTGTTGATGTAGTCGACATCGCAATCGCGCACCTTGGGCTGGGCATACGCCCTGTACTCGTCCACTACCATATTCAACTGCCAGCCCGACAGTTTGCGCACAGCAGCGACGACACAGCCTGTTCGATGCTTGCCGTGATTGCAGTGTATGAGCAAGGGATAGTTCTTGCGATCAAGCACCATTTTAAGAATGGATCTCATGGTGCTCATGGGAATAGCTTCCTTCTTGGTGCCTTTCATGTTAAATATGACTTGGTTGATACCGTTGGCGGTGACAAATGAATCCAATTCGTGGTCCAGTTCTTCCTTCTTCACCAGAGTTCTACCCGAGGTTAGCCATCGAACTGGGACAACGGGGATCTAGCAGATACTGACACGACCGTCTTGAGCTTCAGCTTCTTCAAGAAATCGTAATCTTCCAGTTTGGGATAACTACTCCGATATACACCTGGCACGACCAACCCAAAATTGAGGGGTTGTCCATTGACTGCCGGTGCGGAATAGTCTGATAGTTCTGAGATGGAAGAGGATGACGACATAGAAATGGCTGATGATGGATCAAGTTAGTTGTGCGTATTCTGTTTCAAGGTTGGTGGCATTAGCTTACATGACTTCTCGGAAAACCTACTATTCGATGTGCTGGCAAAATTATTATCCTTGCCGTTAGATGCCATACTTTGTGACCGCGAAGAAGTAGTCTGTGACTCCCAAGGCATCGACTCCAATTTTTGACCTTCCTCCATTTCCTCGACTGACTGCATTGCGTCGTCTTTAAGCGAGTTTCGAGAACTTCGTCGCGAAATATAGGCAGAAGCCATCTGTCTCTGCTGAGGGTCGTCGTGGTGGGTTGCTTCGTCTATGTAGATGCGGGAACTTCTCTTGGATGTCATGGTGTTTGTGTATAAGTGGAGGCGTTTATAGAGCTGCGAAATCTGTTCCCCCCCCAGAGCCTTTGCTAAATAGAAGCCGTTCTTTCGTAGCAGATTCGTAGACGAGGGCATAGAGTGGTGGGGAGTTGGAAAGTTGTCCTGTTACAGATGGCGAGAAGTAATGAACGGTTATGGGCGTGCTTTGTGTATGTAGAGGTGCGATGAAGATTTGTCGATGGTGGAGGCCCAAGTGAGATATGAGGTATTCTGGTCGAATTTAGGAATGGTATCAGATGGTTGATGCTTGAACGGAAGAGTCACTGGTGTCGAAAGGCCAGAAGCCTGCTGAACAAGCTGCTCGCGGTGTGCCTGTAGGAGCCGCCTTAAAATGGACAAGACTTCATTTTGGAAGTAACAAGTTGGACTTGGGTAGCCATCTTGTCAAGCACGTCCAGTAGAAGCGTAGTTTATAAGAAGAAGAAAATCGGAAACGAAGATATTCGGAGCCGGCAGCTCGGTCAAGAGGAACGGGCAAGGCGCGTGTGATGTAGTTGGAAAAAGGGAAGACTGCCAGGCAGAGCCGAGACAAAGGTTGGTGTGTGAGAGAAGCAGGACAAGGCGGACAAGGTTCATCCAGAGTTTGTCGTGACCAATATTGTACATTAGTGAGCATGGGGGGGATGGGGGCGGGCATGCAGGTCTGCAGTCTGCAGGTCCGCAGGCTGGTCAGCGAGACGGGAGGGAGAGCAAAGAGAGAAAATAGCAGCACCAGGCTGCAGAAGGCTCCAGAGGGCTACCAACCTTGGAAGTCTCGTGCTGCTGCTAGCCAACTAGTCCTGGTTCGTGTGGGGAAGCAGGGACCAATTCAAGGCAAGTGCAAATGCTGGGTAGAACTTTCGGCTCTGTGTGCCTGTTGTGGGTGCTGTGGTGCATGTTGCGGTCGGCCGGATTCGCGCGCTAGCAGCGCCTCGGAATGGGCGGCCAGCAGGTCTGCGCTGTGTGTACGGAGTACGGAGTACAGCGTATTGGTATGGAGAGGGGCGGGTTTACGAGCCGCGAGCCTCCTGCTGTCCTGGTGGTGCTGCCCTGGTTGCCTGCGTGCGTAGCTTCGCTAGGGGATCTCTCTCTCCCATGGTGTGCCAAGAACTCAGCACCAGGCGCCACAATTCATACCTGGACTTGTCTTCAGATGTCAACGCATGGTTGCAGCCTCTCGAGCACGACATCAAATACAAGCGCACGGCCATGCCACTATCCTACATAATCCGTTGGCTGATGCTTATTGAGACCTGAGGCACACTATTTCCATGGGCGGCATCGGCGGAGGAGGACTGACGGACTTGACGGAGTTACGGGGGCACCAGCGAGCTCGAGAAATTCCCAAGCATCCGGATGGCGATACTGGGGCCAGCTCATTAGAACCAGCGAGTGGGCTTGCTTCTTAGCAATAAAGTCGAGCCACTGGCGCCCCACGGAGCACGCTGTTCACCTGAGCGGATTACCAGATGCAGCTTGCTTCACCACTTTGGCATTGCCCGTTCAGTGTCGCCACGCTTGAGTGCTTTGTACTCCCTGTTATGGGATTTTATTGAGACATATCCGTGCACACAGGGCAGCAAAAGCCCGATGCACACGCGCCCGTCGCTCGCTCGCCTCACCGACGCTAATTGCGAACCAGGATAGTCCTGGGGCAAAGAATGCCAACAAACCTGGCGTTTTACTTGGTTGGCCATCGCAAATGACTCTGACGTGCAAGAGTCTGCGGTGGCGTGGTTGCTAATAAACCACTGTGTACACCAAAAACAGCCCTTGATTTATATGTTCAAAGGAAGTTCCCGGCAAGAGGCCGCGCAAACCAAGAGAATGGTCGCGCGACCATGTTTTGAGTGTGGTGCCGACCACCACTCTGTTGACGCACTCTTTTGGGTTCCTCATATGCAGGTTGACTTGGCAGAGCCATAACTAATAGAATGGCAAATATAGAGTTGTGGGGGCTGCACTCGAGGCGTTGTGCGGAAGGGGCTAAAGCATGCCAAATTGGCAGAAGGGGCAGTCGACAGAGATGCTTTGCTGCCATGAGACCTGAGGTAAGCCATGTCCTCCACGAGCCATGGACGGAGAAGAACGGCCAAAATACTGCCAATGGTAATCTGACGCTGTTACAATGCGACTGACTCTGAATGTTCTTGGCCACATACTGAGTAATGTGTACTCCGTACAGAGTACGGAGTAGCAGAGGCTTGTATAGAGGTTGCCCGACAACCCGGGAACAAGGGTGTATTCGCCATCCCACAGTGGATGGGTGAATTCTTTCCGATCGTCACGTCGGTCGCCGCGCTGGCAGCTTGCGCGCGGAGGACCGTCACAAGCCTCAGCAGTGAAGCCAACCTCTCGCCCGGCTTCCTTTGTCCCCCTGAACAGTGTGTGACGGCATGAAAATAAGATCTGGGAATTTGAAACCCGGCTTCACTAGACCCCCATTCCGACCACTCAACGCCATTCCCAGTGGATGGCGAGCAGGGATGTGGCTTTTTTGCTCGCCCTGCTCTGAGATCGGCCTTCACGTTTGCAATTTTGCCAGCGTACTAGTAGGATTCGTGGACCCTGAAATCTTTCGTCATGTCTCCACGCTGATCTTTTGCCAATCAATTGTACCGGCAGGCGACCTGGCCAATCATCATCGCCAGCCACGCAAAACTTGCACAGCTACCACCTATTTGCTACGCCACGACATGACGATGGCGATGGACCTTTGCACACCCAAAACATGTTCGGGATAGTCATTACCCCTCCTCAACTCGGCGGAAATAAATAGCATGTGTTTCACGCATCCCGCATCCCATTCCTGCTGGTCCGGAAATGGTGAAGATTCTTGATTGGGGGAAAGGGTGTGCATGGCAGTAGCGTGACGCTGCAGACGTGTAGGTGGGCCAAACGGATTTTAGATTTTTTTGCTAGAGCCAGATGCTCGTTCATCCAGAACATCATCTTCGGTCACGCATTTGTGGACTAGAAGAGACGGTCTGCGTAACCATGGATCCATTGCCACGGCAGATAATTAAAATTCGTCGCAATTTCACCTGCGAGTTCCCGCTTTTATTGAGTCTAGAATTGTTGCGTAACACCGGGTGTTTCTCCGCACTGCAAGGGGCGAGTTCACCATCTGAGATCTCTTTGAGCCTTGAGTGCAAAAACATTGTCGGCTGCAGCGGGAAGCAGATCCGCGCCAACATTGTAGCCCCAAAGTACGGAGCAGGAGTGCCTCATTCAGCATGCAAGGGATGGATGGATACAGCCTGCACGCGTCTGTGATTCAGAGCATTTGCGTGGCAACGAGGGCACATTCTGGGGTGCAGCGTCGAGACGTATTCGCCTGCTGCGTAACCATCACCGAGGAAGGCTTTACTGCGTGGCAGATTACTCCGTGAACCAGGCCACCTTTCTTCTGCTGGGTGCTATGGGTTGACAACAAATACTTGCCGATCATGGTAAGCCGCTCAAGGCTCCAAGCCGCTTGGCGTCTCATGGATTTGTGTCGTGTCGCAGGCGTCCAATCCTGAGACGCATTGTTTGCTGCAACACTCACGCGACTGCCTGCTGTAAACGGCTGTTCCCTGGCTGGGACGTATGCGCTTGGGTTTCCAAGAATGCGCCACGCCAACGATGTAGAAATATGCCGCGTCATGATCAAAACGGAGTAAGCACTGCACACTTACTCTTGGTCCCTCCATCCCTTGGCTGAAGAGTTCGAATGGCGCATTCCGGGACTAGCTGACAAAGAGGAACTACTAAATTATCGATTTTCGGATCGAAGCAGAAAATTGCAAGCTCGTAACCAGCTAACTAGGCACTACTCCGTGCTCCCTCTCTGTACTAACTGCTTCCCACACTCACTAGTTGCTGTTGAGGAGCCCACTTTCACGCGACGAGTTTCTATATTGCTCACCGAATTGAACTCGTTCGGTTACTAACTAGTTACTCTGTACTCTGTACGGAGTACCTACATAGCTTACCTAAAAATGCGACATCTTGTCGCACAAGTTTCGTCCAGCCCAAGCCAGCCCGCCATCGAGCCGTCTCAGCCACCATGACCGACCGAAGCAATTTGCAACTATATTCCAGGCGGCGGTTCTCCCTGATTGAGATCTCAAATTGACTTTGTCGGGCCGGGACGGCCGTGCCACGGGGACGTGAAATATGACGCGCCATGACGAAGGAGAAGTACCTTTCAAGCGGTGTGAAGTGACGAGATGCCAAGATGGCCTTTGGGGCATTGCATAACGTGAAATTGTTTCGCGGATGTCATTTATGTAACGGTCTGTTGATGCCCAACTTCAACCGGGCTGGAGCGTGTGTGTTTCACCCAGCGTGTTGATCAGCTTCCAGGATGCATTTGCCTCTCTCTGTGCAGATGCCCTTTTTGGCTAAACGTACTGAGAATCAGCCGTGCCTGACGTGCGCCGACATGCCTCGACGCGCATCACGGCAGGTCGACGCATCCGTCGTTGACTCACGACTCAAGCACCTTTTGTCCTGCTGCATCAGATACACATTACGGAACACAAAACTGATTGACGCTGCGTATCATCGCTCATCACCGAACATCCGTGACATGGGTGGCAGGCCCTGCTGCATCATGACAGATTTACTGCACTCGGAAAGGACCCAGCTGCTGTCCCTGCTGGGCGCTTCCAAAGCTTCGTAATGCGCGATGCCAAACTTCACCCAAACAGGCCATCCCCAGCTCCAAACCTAATAACATAGGCTATATACATTATTGTTGAATCTTGGGCGCCTTGTGACCCGACGTCCCCCCCACCATCTTTATATTCTTGAGCCTGCCGCGCGTGCTGTAATGTCGCGATTCAGTCTGCAGCGAGCCGACGAGCGACACGTTGGCGCATCCGCACCATGCTCTGAAGGCACGGGACGGTACTTTTGTGTTCCAACCGGAGAGGTTTCCCCATGCATCGCCGCAAACTGAATTATTTGCGCGAACCTCGCGTCACTTGCTAAATTGAATACTGCGAATCGGGACGCGCGTTTTGCCTATATATGGTTGCGCTACTAAAGAATAAAAATCACCAATCTCAGCTTATGCTGGCCGCGGCGGTAACAGAACTTCCGGATGAAACCCGCCACATGGTTGTTGTACGTTGGCAAGGTCGAGTAGGATCCGGACGGCTGGTCACATGCAGACAGGTTCTGAGGATCTGAGAGGGCCAGTGACTACACAGCAAAGAGCATGAAGCCGATCGTGCGATATCCCGTTCGGCCTTGTGCTTCGTCAAACATCGATACCACTGCGAATGTGATGCACCAAAGGACAAACGCGAATCACTAGCCGGATATAACGTCGATGATCATGCTAAACGAGCTTTGTATTCGTATTTAGCCAATATTTGGAAGCGCGCTTGATCACAAAGCAGTATTTCGACGCACAGGCTGCTGTATTTTGGAAGAGCAGTATGAACTGTATACGATGGTAGCAAAGCGTTCCTGGAGGAGTGGGAGCGAAAGGGGGGATGCTTCGGCCAACTGTGAACCTAAGTTTCATTATGGCGTTCGTACGCCTACCATTCATAGACGGCATGCTACTTAAATTAGCTGGGCTACACTAGTTGGCTTGCTATGTCAACTGTCCATTGATGATGGCTCGGACACTATTGAGGGGGGCTATCGGTTCTCACTTTGCTGAGCGGCTAAAAGTGCTTACAGAACATATCCAGAGTTTGACGTCAATGATGGAGTGGATTTGGCAAGTTGCGGCGAACACAATCGCGAACGCACGCACAAACTTTATTGTTTGTTTATTCCGCGGCCCTGAACTGAACTCTGTTGATGCACGGTCTTACTCCAATGGCGCCACACAAGGTCACACGACGCAAATCCTATACTGTGGATATGGAACTGTTGGTCAATGTTCTCCAGCAGCATAGTTAGACTGTAGTGCGGTGTCGGTGGTTTATCTGGCGGAGATTTTTCTGCAGCCATCCGTGTCAGATGCGTCCCGCTGATGGCTAGAGTGCAAGGCTCTTGGAGGATGGTTAGATTTCCTGACGAGAACCTATATCACCCTGGAATGACTGTAAACCGCCTCGTGCTACACTCTATTTGTTTCAAAGCTCGAGCTTCCCTATGCTTCCTTAATTTTCCCAGCCTCGCCTGTCTCATCTCGTACCATTCAACACATCCAATTCTCCCCGACAATGTTCTGGCGTGGACATGACAGTCCAGCCTCTGAGGTTCCCGAACTGCAGCTTCAGAGGTGATTCTCGCACGGCCAGCCGATTGATGTAGAACAGCCTTCGGGCGGTTTAATGGAGACCAAATGTGGTGTGTGCTACAAGCTATATCAACACCTTGGAATATATCCACAGCCTGAAAAACTCCCGGCACGTGGCTCATATGATAAGTCAACGGCATATCCTGCCGAGCCTAGAGGCGACAACATTGCATACTTGCCCTAATGTGTTGTAGACTGGCTGATACGCGCATTCAATATTGGAAAACTTGAACAGATTGTCCTCACTAGTTGCAAAAAATGCGGTGCTCTCATTATGCTAGGTGCTCGGGATCATTCGTATTTTGGAACGGGGAAGTGAATGACTTGTGAAGCCTTTGTCGACTGTCAACCTTATCACTTGATCTTTCCGCCATTCATTTATATTGTAGGCGTCTACACATGAAAATTGACCCGAATTTCTATTGAAAAGGGAGCCACTCTCTGACGTTTACGACCCGGAGTCTCTGGAGCTACCCACGATTACCGTTTCACAGCCGTGACATCCTTTCAGTCCCCTGCTATCGGGAATTCTCAAAGAAGGTGAAGACTGAAAGAGTTATTGAATCAGAGTAGGATGCTACGAAAGGGACAACTGACTATTAGTTAAATGTCTCTGAACCCAACCTCTGGCCCCAGGTCGACGGAACTGTCTCCATCGCCTAAGAATAGAAACTTTGAGTCTCTGGCCAGCGCATGACAAGGCAAAGGCAGAGACTGGTTTCTCAATGTTGTAGAGTGCTTAATTGCCTGGCTTCCTGGATATAAGCTCGATATGCTGTAGGTTCTGTTTCTGCAAGTCTTCAATGCCGATATGTTATTCATGTATCGGGCGGCTCACCAGGGTCTAGCGCCGTACGGAGAGAAGCCATTGTGGCTAAGCTCTGTACTGCGTAATCAGGCAATTATTGGCATGTGGGAAGATGAGACATTCGAATGTTCGAGACTCGGGGGTAATGGTCCGGGCATAGAAATTACTGTTAGTTCTCTTGCAATGTCTGCGTCGTGTTTCTGCCTGTTCTCAATCTAGTGCACTACAATCAACAGAATGCCGAAAATATCCTCATGGCAGGAACATAATGCTTGTCTGAGCGATTGATCCTGTCGTCTTGTCTTGGTGCTGTGCCGTTTGCGCCTTCTTGCGTGTTGTCCAACAACACCACAGCTAGCATCAAGCTGTGATTGGTGGTCAATACAAATCCTCTACTTGCAAGTTTCCGCTCTCGACTGTGCCCAAATGTGTTCGACTGCTCGCTGCTCATATATATTCAAGAGCGCTGCTCTATACGTTTGGCATGTCGTATTCGGAGGTGGCTCAGTATAACACCCCACGGCACCAACAAATACTTGGCAGTAGGCTATCATGACAGAACCATCGAAATCGAAAACTGTAACGGCGTCGGTCTTCGGCTTGCTAAATCTGTCTCCGAAGCGGTCACAGAGCGCGAGACGTTCAGGTTCGTCGGCCGTGATCTGCTGTGATGCCTTTCTAACAGAACCGCGGTTCTTAGATATGATCCGTCCATCCTGGCTAAGTCCCGCGACAATAGCGACGGTGGTTTATTTCCAAGCTCAGAGCTTGCGACTGCAGGAGACAGCGTCTTGACAGCTCTTGCTCAGCTTGGAACCTACAAGACGGGCACTGAACGAGGCTTCATCTCCATCTTCGATGCCAATCATCAGTATATTGTCGCCGAAGCCGTGCCCTCCATGCGGATCAGCCCAAAACTTTCCAACGATAGTTGTTCACTTCCCCTGGCGCTTTGTGGCACAGCAATTGCTCGCAGTCAGGGGACCCGCGATCATGTGTTGTACTTGTCCGACAATACCGATACTAATACTGATAGCCATGACGCACTCGAACTGCCGCTCTTTGTCGTGCCCAATTTGGTTGCTGACTCCCGATTCTCTTCTAGGCCGTACTGACAATTTGGCAAACGCGGCCAGTTTTATGCAGGCGTGCCCATCCGTACACAGAGTGGAATTAATATTGGTGCCTACTGTGTTATGAGCACAACGAGGCCTGACACGTGGGACGAACAAAGCACGCAGCACATCCGAGACATCTCCCGCGCTATAATGGAACATCTTGAATTCCGCAGATCCCGATTTAGTTACCGGGTGCATGAGCGCATGAATAAAGGCATAGGCTCCTTCATTGCAGGCAGAGGTACTCTTACAGGATGGCAGTCCGAGCCAAACGGGGAAACATCGTTGGGCCACACCAAACTGGAACGAGATTTTAACCCAGAACAGCGGTATGATGAGCGGTCCGCAAGGCAGAGCAAAGAGAAAGATGAGTCGGAGCCATTAGTTATCGGTCCTCCGGCGGGAACAAATGGAGCTGCCGAGACGAACCACGGGAGCAACTTGTCCGCTGGGAGAACTACCATGGCCCCCGAACCTGACTCTCTTGATCTTTTGAGTAGATCTGATGCAAGCTATATAGTTAACCCACCCCTCAAATCAGGGGGACCAGGCTTCTCAGATGCTCCCGATTCGGAGAATGAGTCGGATGACCTCTTCTCAATAGCCGCGAATATTATTCGGGAAGCATTTGAAGTGGAGGGTTGCACCTTTCTAGATGTTTCTTTTGGTTCCTACGGCCCTCCATCAGTTCTTAGTCCCTCTGCAGCTGTCGGCCGTGATGACGGCAATGACCACACCTCCTCGACGAGTAGTGACGAGCAGGCTCAATGCCCGCCGATCGAAGGGAAAGATGAGTTATGTGATCCGTTTGGGCTCTCTATTAAAGACGACACCTATATCAACGGCATGCGGGTCATGCACACCGATGTCGGCATTATACCGAAGCGTTTCCTCGCCAAGCTGCTTCGAAGGTATCCCAACGGCAAGATATTCAATTTTGATGCCGACGATGAATTGCAATCCAGCGACTCATCCGAAGATGATCTCACAATAGAAGCTCAGCCCCCTACTCATCAACCTCCATCACCAAAAATCTGGTCCTCCTAGCATAGATGCCCATGAAAACTAGTCTGGGAGTCCTTTCAAAAGGCGGCGCGACACACAATACAGTCGACACGACGAGGGACGTCTGATTCAGCGAGCCTTCCCAGCTGCGCGCAGCGTTGCATTTATCCCGGTCTGGAATCCGAAAAGAGAACGATGGTTTGCTGGGGGGTTTATTTATACTCTTGATCCTCCTCGAATCTTCTCCATTGAAGTAGAGCTCAGTTTTCTCCAAGCTTTTGCGAGGCTGATTACTACCGAAGTCCTCAATCTTCAGTCATTGCGAGCTAATAAAGCCAAATCTAATGTATTAGGCTCACTGTCCCACGAATTGCGGTCCCCTCTGCATGGTGTAATACTTGGTACCGAGTTACTCAACGACACTGATCTCAGCGTCTTTCAGGGCAATACTGCTCATACGATTGAGACTTGCTGTCGCGCTCTGCTTGATACCATTGAACATCTCCAGGATTATTCCAAAGTTAACAGCTTTGCCGGAAAGCGCAAGAAATCATTGAAACCAATGCCACCTATGCTCCAGAAACGTGCCAAGTCTGATGAATTTGGCAAGAAAACTTTATCTACAGACGCCAGCCTCGACAGCCTCGTTGAAGAAGTTGCCGAAAGTGTTTTTGCTGGCTTCAACTTCCAACGCAAATCTCTTCGGCAACTCTCCAAATCAGCAACTTCAAAGTTCGCGGATATTGCGGCACATAATCGACAGGACTATGCAATGGCCATGGAACAGTTGGGTACTGACATTGACGGCCAAGGTCAACAGGGAATCCCGTTTACCAACGTATCTGTGCATCTTTTGATAGACCCAACATGTAATTGGACGTTGCATTTACAACCTGGAGTAATCCGTCGAATAATCATGAACTCTGTCGGCGACTCGCTCAAATACACTGCAAGTGGCAGCATCTGTATCTCACTTACTCAAGAACCTCCCGCTTCAAAGAATTCTGGAATCAAACACCTCATCAAGCTCACGGTACAAGACATCAGAAAGGGAATAGGCGAGGACTACCTGCAACACAAACTTTTAAGCCCTTTTCGCCGGAAGATGAGCTCATGGCCGGTACAGGTCTAGGGCTGAGCCTAGTCAGAATAATCGTGACACAGCTACGTGGTCAGATCTCTGTAAAAAGCCGGGTCGGGGTTGGAACTACAGTTACTGTTACCCTGCTGCTGGAGCAGTCACTGCAAACTCTTGGCTCATTGTCTAATATTCCTGAAGATGGCGGAGGGTTTCAAAGGCAAATTGATGAGCTGAGAGGTCTCCGCGTTCGGATTTGTGGTTTCGAATCCTCGCGGACAAGCACCCGACGCGCTATTGTGGAGGATATCTGTCGGCGCTGGCTTCATCTTGACATCGTTTCCGAGCAGGAAAGAGCTCCAGACTTCGTGTTTTGGTCCGAAGAAGCGTTGCCCCGGTCTTTTGAATAAACCGCAAAGCTCGCAAAAACTTCCAAACGTGGTTGTCTGTCACGACGCACTCGAAGCATATAAGCGAGTAAACGAGTATAAAGTGTTGGGCAAGGTGGTGTTTTTGAGTTCATATCCCAACCATAAGTGAACTTGTCAAGTTCTGCCGTCACTTAAGCAATAGATTTAACAGAGTTCCATAGGATCGGCCCCCGAAAACTTGCAAATGCCATGTTACTTACGTACGAACGCTGGATGGCCCTCCTAAGACTGTTACTATCTCCTCGCCCACCAGGCCCAAATCGAGCCGACAGCTCTCATACTATAGAGCTCTCAGTAAAAGAAGCCACGACTCATAAACTGTCGCGAAGGATCTTGGCCATCCAACCAGATATTTGCGAGTTCCGGCCAAAGAGTCCTATAGTCAAAGCTGTTCCAGAGTCTCGACCCGAAGTGACCACTACACTGATGTCCTCCGATGATCCGACGGCATTAGAGCCAGAGAGAGGTACATCTGAAAAAGTTCTACTCGTTGATGATAATCACATCAATCTCAAAATCTTATCTGCATATATGGCCAAACCTTGGGCGATCATATGAAGCGGTCTCAAATGACAAGGAAGCTGTCGAGGCTTACACCCAGAGTCCAAGTCAATTTGCCGGTATCTTGATGGACATCTCCATGCCCGTCATGTATGGTCTTGAAGCCACAAGACAAATACGTGCCTTCGAACACAAGAAGCAGCTCGCGAGAGTCACGATCCTTACACTAACCGGTCTCGCATCAGATACCACCCAACAAGAAGCATTGGAAAGTGGGGTAGATGTGTTTCTGACAAAGCCTGTCAGATTAAAGACATTGAGCGAGGTGTTGAAGTCGATGAACATTGTGCCACTGGCGGAATTGGGATGAGCCGGCTACACCATCGAGAGCTTTGTATGGATTGGGGATCTGATTCGCAGACCGAAACATGCGGCAGGCCATCACTATGAGGCTTACGTTACCAGTGTGCCTGTATGGTCATTGATCCTGCTCTTAGGATACTGGCGGAAGGGCGAGACACTGGAAACGAGCAGGCGAGAATGATCGGTTCCTATAGATCAAATCAGGACGGTATTAACCTCCTCCTTCCAGCGCCAGCAAGCCACGAATACACAGCGAGCTTACAGAAATCGTCTGGGTGAAGCCATACCAGCCACTCAACTACAATAGTGCTTGGGGGAGCCGAGTCCAGGGGTCATTTGTTCGTCGAACCCAGCGGAATCAGCAGTTCCCAGTGCCACTCCAAAGCATGCAGGCGCGCTAAGTTGCAGTTGATTGCCAGTCCATGAGGCCTGCGCCGTCCACACAAATGTTACGATCCAGGCTTTGAGGTGGTCGCGACGACGTCTCGGCCACGCTTAGCAATAATCAACTCTGAAAGTATTACTGATTTATGTTGTTATGTATTTTGTGCACGTATCATATATCATCAAAGTTTTACGGTTGCATACGAGACAATTTTTGCAAGTATCTTGTAATATGTATTTTACTCTACAATCCCAGTATTATTCTTTCAATCACCATTAAGTACTTATGTGTGTATTCATGGTCGACATTCTTCCCTTTGACATTATCATCAAGATTCCCCTGTTCCACGCTAGCAAAAACATTTATGACGAAAATTGAAGCGAAATACCGGGCTTGATTGTCTCCAGCTTCTTCACCAGCTCCTTCCACATCTTGTCCTGCACAATCTTGCCTTTCTCACCCGTGGCCAAGGCTGCCGGCTCTGAGACCTCACAGTCAGTCACGTACTGTCCATGTGACTCAGCGCCTTTGGACGCCGCATGCACCAAGTTCCGACTGCCAGCCTCGGCCGATCGAGCGATGATCTGTCTCATCAGCCAGAAGCCCCATCCGGGGGACTCGCGCGACAGCTCCGAGTGGCACAAGCCAGGGTTCACGGTGTTGATCGTCACAGGAAATTTGTCTGCGGGACTTTGCTCAGCAATGGCCCGCACGGCGAGGACCTCGAGGAGCTTGGAGATGGGATACTGCTCGTCCCAATTCTTTTCGGCGACAGCCTTGTCGTTGGCGAGAGCGAACACGCTCTGGTTTGCTGCCGCTGACGCTGCCGCGTGTTCAACAAAGCCCGGAGCGTGGCCGTGAACGTCGGACGATGTGATAGTCAGGGCGGGGCGAATTCCGAAACGCGCAGCAGATTCCTTGAGTTTGGGCAAGACAAGCGCGGCGAGGAGGAACGTGGACACGACGTTGACGGTGATCATGCTTTCGTTGTCTTCTATAACACGGTACTCGCCGCTAGCGATGCCAGCATTGGCGAGAAACATGTCCAGGCGGTCGAGCTCGCTGTTGACTCTGGCGGCAAACTTCTGCACATTTGCGTAACTGGCCATGTCGAGCTGCCAAACTTGGATGTCTACCGTTTGTGGCGGTGGCAGACTGTTTAGAATATCCTGCTTGGCCGCCTCGCCCTTGTCCATGCTGCGAACGGCCAGGATGATTCGCTTTGCGCTGAGACGGGCGAAGTGCCGGGCGGCTTCTTTGCCGAGACCGACGTTGCTTCCTGTGATGATGATGGTTTTGCCGCTATAGTTGCCGGTCGGCGGTGGCATTGTTTTGAATAGTTGGCTGTAGAAGAAACCCATTGTGACGGGGCGATAGGAAGGTGTAATGAAGTGTTTGGAGTTGTGCGTTAAGCTGAATGCGTAGATGGATGCTTGAGCTGCGTAGATTGATGGCTGAGTGACTCTAAAAGAAAAGGCTGTCACAAAGAAGGTACAGCCCAGAGGTTATATACCCAGAAGGTGCATCAATCCATGACGTGTAGTTGCATCGACATGGCATTAAGAGCTGCCACCAGGCGACGCCTCCGAGCTGGCGTTGGGTGTGCAGATCGGTCGGGTCGGCAGGCTAATCTCCTTGACACCCTGTACCCGGTGCCAAAACCGCAGGTGCAGCCCGGGGATTGCGGACCTAAGACCAAATTGGCACCCGCCCACCTCATTTTCACGCTTCGGTGCTTCGGCTGTAAGTGGCTATAATGGCGCCTGCGCGGGGACTAACACAGCCAATAATAGAGCCGGCATTCATTCATGCGGTCAATGGCGTCTGCCTAAGGCCATCTCTGGATGATATGCCGCCCAAGATGTTCGCTGCCAGTTAATCCGTACTGCTGGGATACGTAGAGAGTCGAAGTGCGGCGTTTAGGGGATCGAACCGGCTTGGCTGACAGTAATGTCCGGGGCTGGCTACGTCACATTTATCGAGACGGGCTTAAGCATATCTGCGAGGCGCCAACCCAGGGAAGCGATTTTTGTGGGGCAGTTTAAAGTGGTGGAGACGCCAAAATTCACTGGGGCAAAGGACTTCTACAAATAGAAAAATCTCCAGGTGCCCCAGTCCAGTCGGTTGGCTGCAACGGTATTCCCACTTTTCGTACCACAGATTGCTGGTGGAAACGGGGGTGGTGGGCGTGTAAAGTTTATTTACGGAGAAAATTGTGTGCATAACGTGGAGGGGAGGGTGTATAGTCGTTCGTTTTGGCGTAACGTCTTTTTCTGTGGGTTTCTGGCAAGACGATTTGCGGGCTGAAACTGGTCCAATTGATGTGTATCTTGTGGTTCGGGATCTGACCGCATGTTGGTGATGTGGGAACGTGACTTTCGAAGTATATCTCGCTGCGAATTGTTTCTTTGGGAGTTGCTTCTGTTGTGTGAGTACTCCATTGCTCAGGGTTGTCTCAGGGTTGTCATGGACTCTACTACTCTGTACGTAGAACACCACTTTGCAATCTTATTGGTCGCTTGTTAGGTAAAATTGGGGCGCTTTCCTATTTGGGTTCTTTCCTATTTGGGTGCTTCTTGGAGATGATCGCTGTACGGAGTAGAGATGCAGAGTACAGTACGCAGTAGTCCACTGAGGTTATCGTTGGGCCTGTTTTCTCGCACAACTACTAGTGTGTTGTGAGTACGTCAATTATTTCCAGTGCCAAGAGCAAGCTTAGAGCTCACATTCCGTCTCTGGACTGGAAAGAGGCAGTACCAAAAGACTGCTGTGCTGTGCTGTGCTGTGCTGTGCAGGGGTCGCACTGGGGCTTACTCCCATCTCAAATCTGGGAGTAAGCCACCTGTGATCCTCCGGATCGCGCATCCTTGAGACAGCCGCTTGGATGAGACAGTCTGGCTTTAACGTTTACTGAGCGCACGGAGTACGGAGTACGGAGTAATAACTTTGTATTTGTTGGTGCACCTCTCTGCCGCTCCGACATTCCCCATCGAACAGCACACATTCTTCCGGCGACAATACATCTAACATGCGAGACAATACGCATTGCAACCTCATTTACCCCGCCCCTTCTCTTGGGCCGGCCGTCGCATGAAATGCAGCAAATAGTTCAGCTCCTCACCGAACCAAGCTTTGGCAAAGCAATGAAACATCACGGACCAATAACATCGTTGTGGCGGGCGCACGATTGATATGCGGCGCCGGAAGTGAGGGGTAAGCGGGCGAGTATATCAGTGAGCACTTCTGCCGGTCTGCCCCTTCAGTCTTTTTCCCCTCCATCTCGCTACCGCGTCGGACGCGAAGAAGTTATTTACGCCATTGAAGAACTAACCTTAGCCATGCCTATTCCCACGGAAAACGTCGGTATGTCGCTCATTCCCCGAGTACACAGCCAAACTTGCTTGATGGGAATGGGGAGGGTGTGCTGACTTGCCTTGTAGGATCTCTTCCCCGACCAAAGGGTATGTAAGGGGGTCTGTCGGGCAGTTGTAGTGACAGCTTCAAGATCTCACAATGCCGTCATAGTCCTGCAGGACACTTTCGCGGCGTACGATGAGGGCCGTGTAAGCCGTGAGAAACTGGTACAGGAGCAGGACAGGGCCGCTAAAGATAGTATCGAGCGCATGGCCGCCACGGGCCAGGCATATGTGACTGATGGAGAACAGCGGGCGAGCAGCTTTGCTACGTATTCTATTACCGAGTATGCTTTTTACCTTCTCCCTGACCCTGGCCCGCTCATTCCAATACTAACCCGTGAGAACTAGCACCCTTGGAGGAACGGGACTCATGGAGAACATGAAAGCCGACGGCCAGTACTTTGCAATCTTTGACGACGGACATCACCGCCAACTGCCCCGTCTGGTGAGCGGACCGTTTAGGTACAAGACATACGCCTATGAGAACCTCAAGCTGTCGCTTCCCTATGCCGAGGCCGCCAACGCAAAGATGAAGCAGGCCGTTATTGCGCCGTCCATGATGTACCTCACCTACCCACTGACTGGAGAGATTGAAGGCTATCCAAGGAGCGAGTTTCTGAAAGACCTGGTCGATGAATGCGAAAAGGACATCCGGGGCTGTTTTGCTGCCGGCGCGGTACGCGTCAGCATCGACTTCACCGAGGGCCGACTCGCGACCAAGAACGACCCCAGGAACCCTTGGACCGGAGCCGAGCTGCTCGACTCGTTCATCAGCCTCATCAACAAGGTCCTCGCGCACTTCACACCAGAGGAGCGTCAGAACATCGGGCTGCACACCTGCCCAGGCGGCGACTGCGACAGCGTGCACTCCGCAGAGGTCCCTACACGAACCTCTTGGGAACTCTGTTCAACATCAACGCCGGGTATTTTCTCATCCAGCTCGCAAGCGAGAAGAACAAGGAGGCCGTGTACAAAGAGATTGGCCAGCGGATCCGCAAGGATGCCGACGGCGTAAAGCAAGTCGCCTTCATTGGGGTCGTCAACACGTTGAGCGCGAGGCTCGAGACGCCCGAGGAGATTTGCGAGGATCTCATCACCGCCAGCAAGTACATCGCCAGGGACCAGCTCGGCGCGACGGACGACTGCGGCTTCTCCCCGTTCTCGATCGACGTGAAGCCTAGTCATGGCGGCGATCCGGACTTTGCCAGGGATGTTGCCTTTCAAAAGATTGCGAATAGGGTGAAGGGCGCGGCTTTGGCGAGCGAGAAGTTGGGCATCTAGGCTGTGCTATTGGGCACTTGTAACTAAAAAGCTGGGTTTGTCTTCATGTGATGGGTGTGTGCGAAGCAGATTGTGGACTTGACTTGACTTATTCTCTGGCTGGTCGTGTACTTGTTGTATCTGAATGGCATGAGGCTCTAATATGATGGGGGGGTGTGAGAATAGTCTCGGTTAAATTGATCTGATGACTCTGCCTTGTTATGCTCGTGGAGACAGACATTCCGATGGTTGGACTGGGTGCACAGCCGTGGGTATCAAAAGTTTGTGAGAGTACCACATTTCTTCGGCAAAACACCGCAGACTTGGAATTCACGTGTAGAAATTGGCAGCGGGTACTTTTTACAAGCGCAGAAAATGGCCAGGATGAGACGCAATGTGCTTGTCTGTCAGGCCATGTAGCAAAACGCCACAGCCATCAGATGACATTGCCACGTACCAAGGTCAAGTAGCGGAGAAGAGTACGAGGTACAGTAGAAAACGGTTGAGCACAGGGACATTACCGAGTTCCAGGTACAAGCTACGCGCAGTGGTCGTAAATAATCTGAACTTTCTTCGTTCCCCATATACGTATTGTCCTAATTAAATTCTGGATTATCAAGAATGTCAATGCGATGCTTACGTATAAATTTTGCGAATCGCTTCTCCCACGTAGGGATATTAGCCATCCGTACTTACGGTCGGCAATATCCCCCACTCGAAAACTACCTTCGAAAGGCACATTGTTGACGGGCTGGATAATCAAGGTCAACAGTTGGACCCGGCCACCTAGCCAGGATGGAGACTTTCCTTGCGCCTGTGCTTGCGAACGTTGTACTCGTGAAGGTGCGCGACGGGCTCACGGTTGTCGGCGTTTTCAAAAGGAAGCCGGTGTAGCAATTCCGAGAGTTACTGTTTACTTGGGCTATAGCCGGGGTCGTAACCATGGTGTTGAGACTCTAGCTAGAGTCTTACCCATATGGTGTTCCGGTAAGACGTCCTGACGGCTGTCTCGTTACATGGACCTCAAAACCAGCAAGGCGCATCGAAGACGGAGACCAATATCCATGCCGAATAACAGCAATAGCGGCCGTCTGTACCTTCCGCTCGCCACGGACATCAATTGCACTTGTGGCCTCATCAAGAATCAGGATTGGCGGCTTCTTGACGACAGCTCGAGCAATAGCGAGACGCTGACGTTGGGCGCTAGAAAGTCTGGTAGGGTGGAAGCGTCCACCTTTAAGATGCGAAGAGCCTTCTGATTTGTTGTTTAAAAAGTCTTCGGCATCGGACGGACATGGGCATGGCCACACCAGATGCCGCGTCGGGAGAGTCAATGGGGCGTATATTGAGAAAAACGTCGCCAAAGTCGATTTGGCGACGTTTTACTGTTCTCACCCCCCCCCCCCCCCCCCTCGAAATAACAATTCAA
>JASWJB010000409.1:0-32424 GCA_032433595.1 Conoideocrella luteorostrata
AATTTATCTCCTTATAAAAGCGTACGCTATAACTCACTATATAATATAGTATATAATATAAATTATATACTATAAAATAGAGAAAAATCCTAGTATTATAATGCATACTATTTTATTATAAATATATAAGAACTTAAAGAGATATAAAAGGTTAAAGAATTAACTAATAAAACTTAAATAGCTAATCTACTCATAGAATAGTATTTTTACTATTCTAGAATTAAATTAGTATTCTAGGCTATACTATTCTAGTAATAGCTATAGAATCTAATAGAATTCTAAGGAAAATCTGCTTAGAAATCCTGCTTAGAAATACACACAAATCTCTAGAATTATATTTCTAAGTATTATAAATTTAATATACTATACTAGATTAGTATTAGTATAAATATACTATACTAAATTAGTACTAGTATAGATATCTATAGAATTTAATTAAATTCTGTGAATTTCACTATAAAATTAGCGCTTTCTTTATTACTATAGCTAGAGAATTCTAGTAACCTAATAACAACTTCTCCACTTATTATCTATTATTATATCCATTATTATAAAAATACCTACTTTTATTTTATAATTAACTAATTAGGATTAACCTACTTCTACTGCGCCTAAATCACTTATAGTAACTTAATAGCTTTATAGCTACTTAAGCTTTTATTAAAAAGCTTAAGAGTAAAGGTATTATAATTAAAACCTTATATAATAGAAAAAGCTATATTTATATTATATTTTAAACTTATAATTAATACTATATTATATAAAAAAAGTTTCTAAAGATACTTAGTTTAAATAATACTTATAAGATTAATTACTTAAAGTTATATTTATTTTAACCTATTAATATAATAAATTAAAAGTCTTTAGCTAACTTTACTTTTAGCCTTATAAATAGTTTAAAAAACACTACTTTTAGTAACTATATAACTAGCTTAATATAATAGCTATAGTTAGTTCCTAAGGCATAAACCTAGTTATAGTTTATATTTGTTACGTGCTGGAATTGCAAGCAAAGTGAAGGTATTATTGTTATTCTTAATTAATTATTAATGTAGGTCTCTAGTCTAGCTATTCCGTACAGAAAGGGGTCCTGTGGGTCCCACTTGCAGCGTGACTAATCCACCCACTAACCCGACGATTCTTATCGTAACACTATTGACTTTCAACCACCAAGGCTGTAAGTACCAATTCCAAAGCACATATGCAATGCTGGGAGAGCTGCGGCGTGGGGGGCTCAATAATTGCCTGCTGTAAATATACAAATATAATTTGTTTCTTGCCAAAGATCGACATTGGACGACTCTGTTGATGCAGTTCCCCTCTTGTATTTGATCAGCTAGAAGCTAGTCGATACTAGCTAATATCGTTCTAGCGCCGGCTAGCTCGGCAAGTGTCGATGATTATCTTAGTCCCCGCTTTTTGCTCCTGACGTCTACATCGAAGTCGTAAGCAGTCAGACGACCATCCATGCGGAACATCTTCAGGCTATTCTTCTCGGACCAACGGTTTCGCACCTCCCCGCAACAATTAACTAAATTTGGTCTTACAAAAGCCAGACCTATGAGCTTTGGTAGTCGAGGCGTTGCAGCCGCCCAGTATGTCACGACAGTTAGTGCCCCAGTGGCGCTTGACAAGGTGCCAGACACGGCACACAAAAAGAGCCACTGGGTGAGGGATGAGACTGGCAATAATGACGTGAAAGGTTTTGTGAACCCGTGGGAGAGTTGTCATGACTTTTCGTTTCCTCAAATATTCAAGGCCATGATCCAGTGAGTTTGTCTTTGGCTTCATTTCTATCAGCTGAGGCCTCGTCTTTTCCAGTACTGCCGTGTTTGACAATTTAGAAACGACGCTGGAGGCAACGATCGCAAACTTGACAGCTAAATATGGAGGACTTTATAGGCACAAGTTCTTATCTGGAAACAGCCAGACGCCAGATACCACGTCAACAACTGTCTCAGTCCTTAAGCCTGAGTTCCTCCCGTCCAGGACTGGCTCGCAAGCTCTGCGTGCGACATGGCTAGGACACGCATGTTACCACGTTGAGTTTCCCACCGGTTTGCGGGTTCTCTTTGATCCCGTATTTGAAGACCGTTGTTCCCCATTGTCGTGGCTAGGCCACCAAAGATTCACCGCTAGACCCTGCGACATTTCAGACATTCCAATTATTGATTGTGTGAGTCGTTCAAGTCTCGTCTATTCAGTCACCATAGCTGATCCTTTGTCCAATGGGTAGGTCATTATAAGTCACTCCCATTATGATCATCTTTCTCACCGCTCCATCCTGGAAATCCAAAAACATCATCCCCTCGTTCAATTTTTAGTACCTAAAGGATTGAAAAAATGGTTTGCAGACTGTGGCATCGACAACGCAGTTGAACTTGACTGGTGGGAAGATGTTGACCTCATACTGTCAAAATCAACAACTGAAAGCCCCCGGCCAAGTTTTCTAACAAAATCTGATTGCTCTAATGATGACATTGCTGCGAGAATCTCTTGCCTACCTTGCCAACATACATCTGCTCGTACTCCTTTCGATAAGTCAGTTACATTATGGGCCTCTTGGTCCATGTCTTCCGGCGGAAAGTCAGTATACTTTGCTGGTGATACTGGCTATCGTGCGGTTCCGCTCCTGCCCAGCGACGTCGACGACTGGGGCCCAGAGTTCGCTCATCTCCCCGTTTGCCCTGCTTTCAAGCAAATTGGCGAGCTTCGGGGTCCCTTTGACCTTGGATTGATTCCCATCGGAGCTTATAGGCCACGCCATGTTTTAAGCTCTGTGCATTCGAATCCATATGACTCGGTTGAGATCTTTGAAAGCACAAAGTGCAAAAGAGCAATCGGTATTCACTGGGGTACATGGGCGGTGGCCGAGGAGAATGTCATGGAGCCACCACGACTGCTCAAGAGAGCCTTAGCTAAAAAGGATCTTGCTGAGACTAGAGTCTTCGATGTATGTAGTATCGGCGAGAGCAGAGAGTTCTGAACTATTCAATTTGGGTTTGGGTCCTAAATAATACTGTTGGAACCTTGCCGCCAAGCACAACAAGGAGCAGAAAAGCGTATCACGTGGTCACCTTCTGGCCTACCTATTTATACGACGATAGTAGGCTTCATATCCTGACTTCCCTTCTTCTTCCTAGATAGACACAGACTTATTGAATATATTACCAATTGATGCATTTGATCTAGATCACTCGCACAGCCCCCCCCCTTGTGCGACCCACAAATACAGCCAAATACAGGTTTAAATGCTTATTAAATCTGGCTCCCCGTTCAACTATCCTTTCGCTCTGACGCGTGAGTAACATGTAGCTAGTGAAACTGTGTCCTTGCCTAAACAGCTCTATGGATTACTAGTCCAATAAAGTAAATAGTTAAGCTAACTAATGGGATCTTGAAACATGAAGCATTACAAGGTTATTTCTCTTCCGCAGCTCCGACCAGAAATTGCGTTGCCGCTAGATCTTAAAGTTTCCACCTTTAACACGTCCTAGAGCGCGACCCCGAACACCCTCGCTATCCAAGCTTGGAGTGACGACAACGTACTACTGCAAGAATGACATGTCGCGCTCCCCAGACCGCATATGGCGCCAATGAAACAAGCCATAGGGATGTCGATATAAAATGTGCCATTGCAGCCTCCCACCCAAACTAAAACAAAGCAAGATAAAATAATATTATGGTGGAATAGGCAACGATTTTGCTCAGTGCAACGCCCACCTAGCTCTAGTGTGTTCACGATTATCAATTTCGAGAAAGAAGAGTGTGACGGATGTCGGGTTGCTTATTATCATCTAACTAAATGCTTACCAACAGGGAAGAGGGTCATCAACACTGCGTGGGGTATGGCAATCCGAGGCCCAAGCGAGACGTTCGGAAAATACACCTCGCGTTGAGTTCTAGATGCCGCATTGCCAAATACTCTCTACGTCACAGCCCGGACTTCAATAAGTAACCGATGCCAACTGGCAATTAAGTGTGTCTTTTTAGGCCGGCCGCTGCGACTCGACGCCATGGACATCATATTCACCACGTTGGCCTGTCTAGGCGCAGCACTCATGCTGTACATGACATATGTTGCGTTTGACTTCCTGTCTCTGCATTTCCTGCTGCCGTCGCGACCGTTACAAGTTTATAAACGCAGCGGCCCCGACCCGACGTACGCCTTGATCACTGGCGGAAGCGCCGGCATAGGACTCGGCATCGCCCAGGAACTCATTCGCCAGGGTTTCGGCGTGGTCCTCCTAGGCCATCTCGCCGACGAGCTTGCTCAGACGGAAAAAGCTCTTCGCCGCGCCTGGCCAAGCGCCTCGGTGTATAGCGTCGTCATGGACGCGCAAACAGCCACAGGCTCTGAGCTGGACGTCATGATTGAGCGGCTCAACGATTATCAAATATCCATCCTTGTGAACAACGTTGGTGGTTGTCCCATCGCGCCGCCGACATTCCGCACGCTTGGTGACTATTCTTGCCGAGACATTGATGCTTTGATCAACCAGAATACCCGGTTCATGGCCCAACTCACTGCCCGTATGATGCCCACGCTGAGTCGCGGACCAGCCCAGCCCGGCGAACGGTCGCTCATCATAAACATGAGTTCCGGGGCCTGCGTTGGTGTTCCCTATCAAGTCATGTACAGTGCTTGCAAGGCGTTCAACCTTTCTCTTAGCTGCGGGCTTGCGAGGGAGTTGGGCGCCTCGTCGTCGACGAACCATATTGATTGCATCGCCCTAAATCCCGGCGACGTGCACTCTCAGGGAAACTGCCGAGGCTTGCCACGGAATACCCCCAAGTGGGATGAGTTTGGCAGCTGTGCCGTCAAGACAATCGACGGCGCGGTACGCCGCAATATGAGGACCCTGAGCCCGTATTGGCTTCATGACCTCCAGCAACGAATCCTTCCGTATCTCAGCGAGGCATTTTTGTCTCGGGAACTTGGGGAAACTATGAGTGCGAAGAAAAGGGTATGGGATGCACACGATGAAAAATCGCGGTAGTGGCTGATGCGGCGAACGAGAATGGGGTGGTCGCCTCGTGTTACCCGTCCAAAGTTACCAGGCAGCCGAATTGAAAGTGGCATACAAGACGGAAGCAACTGTTATCTTCATGATTTGTAAAGGCCAAGTCCGCAACATGTACCTATATACCAGTTACTGCTAAAATAGTCGAGAAACATATCTTTTGTCTCTCTTTGTACAACACCAAGCAACTACGTTCCGCCTTCTCACGGTCGCAACCTCAAAAACGCAGCCAGAGTTACGACCAAGAGTTATCGATTCCAGAACCACCACCGGCTCTAGCCGACCCTTGTCATTTCAACAACGCTAGCCCTGCCCTAGTGTTAATTACGGAGTACACCCATAACTGTTGCGCCATGGGACGCGCGACAATTTTTGACACATCAGATAACGAAAGAGAAGTAAAATCTCTCAATGCGCCGGCGCCACATGCCATGGAATTCATCAGTCTTTTCATTCTGATAAAGATGGGCAGCTCCTGTTCACTTGTTCCCTAAGCTGTAGCTGCGGGCGAAATCCTGCGACAAGCGCGCTGTCTCCCTCGGCAGATAAAAATCCCGTCGCAAATGGCGTCGACAACCAATGGCGCCGATATCGCCGCGAGCGTTGCGGCGGCGGCTACCGGGCAAACAATATCCTCTGAGAAAGACGATGCGATTGCCATGGTCGGCGAAGAGAAGCACGTCATTGACCCAGAAGTAGAAGCAAGGGCCATACGAAAAATCGACTTGTTTTTAATTCCTGCTATGGTCGTTGGATGTAGGTTCACTCAATTACTCTCAGCTACTACCACGAAACACCAGCTAACTTCCCTCGAGATGGCCTCGTCTACTACGACAAAGCCATCCTTGGGTCCGCCGTCCTCTTCGGCATGACCAAAGATCTCAACCTCTTCATCACCGACTCTTCCACCTCCCCTCCCACAATCGACACCCGCCGCCTCAGCTGGGCCACCTCACTGTTCTATTTCGGCATGCTCGCCGGCCTGTACCCAATGACTTTTGCCCTCCAGCGCTTCCACACCGGTCGCATCCTCGGCCTCATCGTCATAATCTGGGGAGCCATATGCATGCTCACCGCCGCAGTAACCACCTGGCAGGGCCTGTACGCGCAGCGCTTCTTCCTAGGTTTCGTAGAGAGCATCATCCCCACAGGCTTCATGTGCATCATTTCAAGCTACTACACGCAAAAGGAGCAATCCATCCGTCAGAGTTGGTGGTATAGCAGCAATGGATCGTTTGTCCTTATTGGCGGAGGGCTGAATTATGGATTCGCCCAAATTGTAAGCGGTGCGCTGCATCCATGGCAGTATATGTACTTGTTGGCGGGAGCTCTGACGTTCTTGTTTGGATGCTTCTGCTTCGCGATTCCAAATTCGCCAGTCAGTGCGTGGTTCTTGACCAAGGAGGAGAGGTTTGCGGCCGTCGAGAGGCTCCGACATGGACAGACCGGCGTAAGGTGTACCAAATTCAAGGGCTCTCAGCTGAGGGAGGCTGTGTGCGATATCAAAGTCTGGCTGATTGCTTTGATGATGGCATCAACGTACACTATGAATGGGGCGGTCAGCGGATTTGGTCCCCTCATTGTATCGACGTTCGGCTGGAACACGCTGGAGTCGATTCTGTTGCAATTTCCCTTGGGCGCTTTGTGCGTCATTGTCATCATGGGCACCGGCTATCTCGGCTCAACATTTAAGAACATCCGCATTGTAATGCTCGTCGTGTGCTGCCTGCCCGTCATTGCAGGCTGCGCCGTGATCTGGAAGAGCGAGTGGACGCACCACGCGGCGGCTCCAGTGGTCGGGTACACCATCACTGGCTTTTTCGGAGGTACGGCCAGCTTGACCATCACGCTGGGCATGTCTAATGTGGCAGGGCATACGAAGAAGAGCTTCATGGCTGCCACTACATTTGTCGCATACTGTGTGGGCAACATTATCGGGCCGCAGCTCGTCTGGTCGGAAACGAAGAAGGACCACTACCCTGCTTTGTGGCTGGGCTTAATTATATGGTAAGTTCTGCTTAGTATTGTTTGTGACCTGTTCGTCCTATGACCAAATACTCCCTAACGCGATGTGGCAGTTACATTATCTGTATTATTGCCGCCGCGGCACTGTATGTGGTCCTGTATTTGGGCAATAAGGAGAAGATGGAGATCCCTGAAGATGAGACCGAACGGGCCAAATTCGCTTTCCAGGATTTGACAGACAAGGAGAATCCGTATTTCCGGTACGCATACTAACCTAGAGCAAATGGGCGGGTTACTCAAGTACTGAAGTACTCTCCTTACACATCAATACAGTCACCGGTGCAGTGAAGTGTGTGCCGCTCTGGCTTGTCATTGATACGACCAGATACATTATATTTGCTAGCTTTGGAGGCACCGATCATTCAAGCTGGTCAAATATTCTTATTACTTGCCTCCCAGCCTCCTGGAATAAACATGGTATATGTCCATGTAATAGTTGCGTATGTAGCGAATTGTACGTGTAACTATAGTCTAAACCAACCCAATCCATGCTGCGCCTGAGCAAGTAATCAACCCAAAACGGTTAGCCATCTGGAGACAGCCTCAGACATCACAATCGTTCAATAGACGCCACCCAATGGAGGGGAAAAAAAGAAAGCAGAAAAAAAAAAAAGCTCGGCTCCTCGAAGAATGTATCAAAACACTCGGCTGACGCTCGGTCCGACCCAATGCACCTGTTCACACGTTCTTTCGTCTCTCCAGTCTCTTATACGGTTCTCGACCCATCCGCTTTTATATTCCACCCACCTTCCTTTCGCCTTCTGACCTAATTCGTCTTGCGGTATGGTTTCTCTTCCCCCCCCGTCACCGATATATTCGGGCTTCCGTGCCGTTCCGTATCGTACTGACCGCATGAGAATGCATTTCTTTTCGTCTCCCCCCTGCCATGTCCACTGGACACATCTGTCTTCCTTCTCACAATATTGCTCGCAGGTCTCGAACGAGTTGATCAGGGCCTCTGCTGGTGGTTCCCAGCTGTCCCAGTCGCCATTATCCCAGTCATCTATGATACTGGGCTGGCCTGGGTGTTGGAGACGCCAGACATCAGCATACAGCATGGGTCGCTACGTCAGGTTAGTAAAATTCTATGCAAGATGTCCTATAATGATTCAGTAATCACTCACATGCAATGTCCGCTGCGAAAATTCCCAGTGCCATAAATCATGCATATCTTGCGGCGAAGTTTTATGCAAAGTCAGAACTGGCTGGCACCAGTACAAATCGCTGAACGGAATGCCATGAAGGGGATGTGGGTTGAACATTGGCCAGTATCCTTGCAATTGCACAGTGACATTCCACATGGCCCATCCAAGCACACTGTCGCCGCAGCACTCTCCTGCTACTATGTCTTGCCACTTCTCGGTGACGGGCGGGTCGATATAGTGGCCGTTGAGGTCGACCCTGCGGTGCAGAAGAGCTTTGATTGCACCTCTGCTCAGCACAATGCCAGGGCCGCCATTAGCGAACCAGGTCTTCACATCTCGGTGATCGTCATGTCGACCGGGCGAGGGCGAGCCCATGTAGATGGGAGCGTCGGGATCGAAGTTTTGGAGGAAGCGAAACGCATTGTCCCAGAAGACATATGTATCGGGTTCGTAGAAGAAGTAAAAAGCTTTGCCAGGCTTTGCCAGCCATGCCCGCTCCACCATAGGTAGGAACTTGTATTTGTCGAGGATCCATCCGTCAATGGCCTTCTGTGACTTTTCGTTGAGGGTATTATTATTGCGCATCTCTTTTTGTGACAGGTAGTTTCGGAAATGAGGGTTCATGTTCAGATCGTAGTATTTCGCTGGCAAGTCGGCTAGAATATCTACGGTGCGGTGGCCATAGATTACTTCATCGAGGTCGGAGACGACGAGCAGGTCATCCTTGTTGAAGCAGGACGAAGTAGTGTTGAAATGCGCTCTGAGTCGGTCCTGATTTTCGCTGTGACCAACCTTGAGCACAGGCTGAACATGATTGAGCAGGTATTTGGGGAAGGTCGCACACAAGTCTTCGTTGCTTGCTTGTGCGGCGTTATCGACGGTGACGGGCGAGAAACGACTGGTTGACGTAAATAAGTATGTGTCGGGGCCCATGTGGTTTCGTTGAAACGTAAGTACCCTCTTGACCCGGTCATCGCGAGCAAGGAAAAAGCCAGCGGTAACCAGGAAGACAGTAGTGACGGTGATGATACGCAGCAATCGCTTGTTGAGTCTCATTCCTATGCGCTGCGGTTCCCCTGGGAGGTTGAGGATGGCCATGGTCTGTCTCCCAGCATGGCCAGTCTAGCCGATGGTGATGCCAATGTCTGTCAAGGTCTCAGCGCCAAGGCCGGTGTCTCACCGTCGTGTGAACCCACGACACAATTGACAAATTATTCGGACCCAGACATCTAAACAAAAGGGTCGGTCTGGCGCAGACAGAGCGGGCAGAGAAAGTAGGGAGTAGGAAGCAGGAAGCCCAGCGATGATGCGGGATGCGAGCTGCGAAAATGAGCAGAATGCGACGGGAGGCTGAAGTTCAATGACTAGCCTCCTATCGAATAAATACCTACTCCGTGCGGAGTACTCCGTACATGCTGCCAAAACTTGGTACCACTTGACAATGTCCCACCAAGTGCCCCACTTAGACAGGCTAGATCAGATGTTATAGCTGTAGGGAAGTCCGTCTGAATGTGCTTCGTCCATTCATTTATTTTATGTAGAGTCATTTGATGGCAGCAAAATGCAGTCTGTAGGGAGTGCGTATCGTTTACGATTTCACGATTAAGCACTTAGTCCCGGCGCGGGTTTGAGTATATTTTATAATTAGGTTGGCTGACTTGAAGACGACAGAGTTCTTTGCTGAGCGACTTTAAGCGGAATTTGAGTTCGATTGCAACATGAATCGCCTGCATCATGGTGCACAACCGGGCATAGGCGACCGAGCACTAAAAACAGCCTTGTCGATAACCCATCAAAGCTATGATCTCAGCAGGGCCATGGATTCTGGCTGACGCAAGCCTCGCAATCGTCCGGCCACTCTGCGCTCCGTGCGAAACGACGACAATACGAGCCTATTGAGCACGGCAGTATTGCGCGCATCCTATTGTATCATGACTACTCCATATGCATAATGAATCTGGGGCGGAAGCGACACTGGGTTGAATACTACTGGACATCCACTGTAATTAGAGCAAACCAGCCTTAGTGAAAAAGGTTTTTAGGATCGCGAGGCTTGTAATATGCCCCATCCGCATTGACATGGTTGCGGCACGCCTACGAAGTATTATTACCGCTCATAATTACGGCACGTGATTTGGGATACCAACGTGGCTTGATTGCACAAGCCATCTTCATCATCATCTTTCAGCGCCATCATGAGCTTACTTTCTCTCCATCTTTATGGTCTGAGCATGGTTCGGCTTCGCCCCCGCCTGACAAGCAGCTCCTTCTTATAACATCCACTACGGACTACGGAGTAGTTACCCGTGCCCGAAATTCGGCTGTCGTGAAGGGTTGCAATCCGCTTCTAGTTGGCATTTTCACCCCACGGCGCCGAATTAGAGCTAGCAATGCAAAGCTAAATAATAGAGGACTGTGATGGAGAACCTGCGTCTATTGAAAACCTAAGTTACAAACAGGAACGCGGAGTGCGGAGCGGAATCAATATCACGAACATCACTACTGCTGGGTATCTATTCCTCGTGTCGATCGGAAGGACGTGCAAGCAACCCCACACATACACAGCATGATCCATTGTATGCAGGTACAATGCAATACAAAAGCTTACAAAGGCTTACAAAAGCTGGTGCCCCCACCGCCGTATACATCGAATCATGCCTTAAACGGAGAGGGTAGACGCCTACGTGACTAACAATCGATGTGGCGTGAGAATAGGACCGACAACAATTACTCCTAACGGTTGCGGCATTTACCACCCCCTATGATATTGCATCGCCGTAGAGATTGGGCTATTAATCCGCCAAGACTCGCGCTACCCATTAACATCTCTGGGGGTAGAGGAGTTTGCGACACCATAATAATTTAATTGCATCTTCCTCCTCGTTACGTTGTCGCCGCTTACAGAAACTAACGATATGCTACCTACAATTTTCGAAGTCTTGCGGAGCCGCACATGCGTATGATATATAAATGCAATGCTTGCCTCAATTGCGGTTCGTCTCAAGTTCGCCTCTTTTTTTTCATCATCCCCACACTGCCAGATTGTATCGAAAATAGAGTCCACCAGCCTTGCAGCCCCACGGCACAACCGCACAACCACACAAGCTTCTGTAATTAGGCCCCTGAAGCCCCTGTGCATTTCAACCTCCACCTGCGTGATAGTGCTCCTTGTAATTCTGATTTCCGTAGGCGTCGTTTCTTCCAGCCGTTGAAGATGTCGCTTGCTGTCTCCGGCGCTGCTGGCGTGCGGGAGAGGGTGCATCGGCAATTTATACCGCGCAGACGAAGCAGATGTAATTTGATCATTTCACTTGTTACGGAGTAGATGAAGTTGTTTTGGGGAGATTAGCCAATGATTCATCTTGAAGTTTCCTCCGCAAGCACTGCCGGCTAGGGCTGTGGAGGCGTCGACTTTCGCACCACTACAGACTACATCAGCACTCGGCACCATCCATCGTTCCGCTTCAAATCTCCCCTTCAAAAAATTCAGTCTACTCCGTGCTATGTAAGGCATTCAATTTTGGGCTACCGTGTCCCGAACATTGCGAACGGAATAGTCGTCGATGCACCCTGAAGCAAACGTAGTCTCGGGCAGAAATGGCACATGTTAAGCAGAATCCTAAGAGACCCGTAACGGAGTCGACGGGACGGTTGCACCCTCAGTGTGCAGCGCGAAATCGCTGGGCACTGAATGTACGGAGTACTCCGTAGTCGGTACTCCGTATAGTTACCGTTTAGATGTGCAGAGCACGACACGAGGAGAAACATAGGCGCCCGCCATGCTGCTGACCTCTTTTCTTAATTGTTGCCTTATCTGAGACAAGAAAAGAGTAAGCGGGTCGCACCAATTTTCCGAGTAAGTGGTTGGTTACATGTGTCTAGCCTCGGGTAGTTGGTCACTTTCACAATCGGGCTACCGAAAATAGCAGGAATCACAGCGCCTACCACCGCCCGATTTCAGCCAATGAACATCGACCTTGTCGGGATACAGAACCAACACCGTTTGTGACAGTTATCTGGTCGAACGGGAGGTCATGAGACGTAATTTATTTTCCTTAATTGTTGGTAGTTAATTTCGCCTGCCTTGCCGGCCATGACTTTGTTCCTCAGTGCCTCTCCGGTCTCAGCATGCTCCGCGTGGTTCTAAAGATGCGTAAGAAGCCTATAGTACCACTGCTCGCTATATTTTTTGTAGTGGCGACGCTGTACTTGAGAAGAGAGTTCTCGGGTAGGCCGCACCTTGGCACTGGCAGCCGCTCAGAAAGTCAACAGAAACCAACAACATGGACATCGGCAACGGATGGTAAGTCCTGGGTTGACACGATCGCAGAAAATATCCGGTTGCCGATCAGAGTATATGACTGACCTTCTGGCCCCAGGTGCTATCCTACCAGCGGCCAACATTACGGAATACCTGCAAGCTATCCTAGTGACAAAGCCCTCCGCATTACCCAACCTCAACTGCCCTGCGATAAACCACGTACGATACGATTGGATCAAAGGCTCGAGCATTTCCGGTCCACGGATTCGGTATTTTTTTGCCCTAAATTTGCGAGAATCTCTTCCGGTACTGCCACGTTTGATCGGTAGCCTTGTTGAAGCAATTCGATTCCTTGGGCCAAGACATTGTGTCTTGTCCATTGCTGAGGGCAACTCCCCCGATGGCACCGCTGATGTCCTCGCGGCGCTGAAGCCCACATTCGACAAATTGGGATTGTCATATTATTTTCAATCGTCCACAATCGACCCCGGCGCGGGTGATCGCGTTAAGCGTCTTGCCGAGCTTCGTAATATGGCGCTGGCGCCGCTACTCGAGGTTCCTGGCAAGGCAACGCAAGAGACGACAATCATCTTCCTGAACGATGTAGCCGCTTGCGCTGACGATATTCTCGAGCTGATACATCAGAAGAAAGCCATTAACGCCGATATGACCTGCGCTATGGACTGGACATATGTCGGCAGGGACCCTACTTTTTACGACGTCTGGGTCGCTCGAACTATTGGCGGTGACACTTTCTTTAATATCCCCGCCGATGGGAATTGGAACTCGGCATGGAACCTCTTCTGGAATGCGGAAGACACCCAACGTCGTTTTTTCGCTCAGCAGCCTTTCCAGGTGTTCTCATGTTGGAATGGCGCGACAGCATTCACGGCAGCGCCTATCCTGAATAAAGTGCGCTTCAGAGCGCCAAATGAAGCGCGCCATGAATGCGGGCAGGGCGAGCCACAACTATTCTGCAAAGACTTGTGGTTTCATGGATACCGCAAAATAGCCGTCGTGCCGTCGATCAATTTGGAGTATTCGATCGAAAAGGGAAGGAAGATTAAGGAGGCCAAAGGCTTCACCTCGAATATCGTATCGAGCCAGGGTCCCTCTGATGGTGGAATTGATTGGCAGCTTGAACCGCCCGAGAAGGTCAAGTGTATGTCCACGTGGGATAATCAATATTGGGTGCCGTGGAACGAGACATTAAAGTAATGACTTTGGTTGTATATGTCTTACAAAAGATGGACATACCCTAGTGCTCTTCAAGCAGCATGATGTTGCAGATCTTTTCAGTAGACATTGGTATTGATAACGTATATGCAAGTAAATTTTAGGGAAATGACAGCCATTGAAGGTATTGATGTCATTTGGCTTTGTACATATAAATAGTTTGACACCCTCTAAACTTTCAGGAACAGATGAACTTAGTTCCAAACTAGCATAACATGAATTGTTCGTTGCTAGTCGGTGTCTGAAGCCCCCCTCATTCCACCTCCATATGATAGTGGACTATTTCGTTGGAGATCGTGTGCTGATGGTGCTGCAACTTTCCAAGGCTGGTCATTTCTAGTCACATCTATCAATTCGTCAGCTTTAGTTGCCCTTTTTTGGCTCACGATAATTCAATCTAGGACTCAAGGTTTTATGATGCCATTTAAATGTCCCAGGATAGAATATGGAATCTATTATAACCTTTATCCCCATTGTGGCAGTGCAAACGTCTATGTGGGATAATTCTGCATGTTCCACGCTCCAAGTCACTCCGCTCGCTTCTTGTATAACTCAAGGACCGCTTCGCCAGTTCTCCTCAACTCAGAGCTGCCGCCTTACCAGTGGGTGAGTCTATCTGTGAACCACTTGACCAGCCATTCCTTGGTGCGCAATGTGCCGGGTTGCATGAAATCTTTAACCACTCGTCCCCGCTGCAACGACGTCGGGGGTGTACCCCCCATTCAGCGGGCCAAATTCTCGGTGGTATACGTACCATTCCCCGCTGATATCCTTCAGATTTCTCTCGCACTTTTCAAGAGAAGTAGCCTCGTTCAGGTAGGCGAGCAAACTGAGTGCTTAGAGTTGTTCTTGTCAGCACTTATTCCCGCTCATACCCGCTCTTGATCTAGGTTCCAAGTGGAAAAGCAGAGTTCGCTGCATTTTTGTTGCATATCACCTCCGGTATTCTTGTTATCAATGTGTGCGGTGCATTCTTCAACGTAGATTTAATCATATTTTATGCTACCCTATCATCCCCTTTCAAGATCCAACATCATCATAGTCAGCATTGAAAGAAATTAATATTGTAAAATTCTGCTAGATAGAGTGATCTTGAGCCTTTTAACTTACCACTTCTTTCATATTATTGAGTTTTGCTTGCAACAGCAAACATAGCAGGAACATCAAGAGAAGCTGGAATCCCCGATGGCCATATGCTGCGATGTGAGAAAGTCTGCCAGCAGTTGCTTGATCGTGCTCGGAACGCTTTGAAAGAGTCGCTGGCTCCATAGGCTGTGTGGTGGGTTGTTTCGGGCTGCAATGAGAAGTTGTTTGATATGACAAATAGAGCACACTCTTTAGGTAAGAATAGGTCATAGCGTTGCATCATGCACACGGCAACTTAGTCTTCAGTAAAAAAGACGTTGATATTGTTGCTTGCCTCAATTTTGAAGCCAACAAATTAGGCAGCTTGTCACGAGGGCTCACATTGTACGGGCCAGGATAAATTAAATTGCAGCAAGTGGATATGATCTTGTTCCCGGCATCTAGGGTCGGCCCAAAACGGAACCCGTCTCAAGTACGTACGCTGGTATGAGGCGCACAGCTAGCAACGCAACTTTAATTTAACATAGAACTAAGGCTGGAACATAGTTTAACTTGCCGGGGCACCCTAGGTAACGAGATTTAATAGTTAAATAGTCATATTGATAATGATAAGATATGCACTTTTAAAGAGCTTGAGAATAGTAAGAGTAGGAGCCTCAAACAGGTCTAAACCCAGCCATCCACAATGCTGCAGTGGGATCCGCGTGGGGAAATTCAGCTCATGGCTGTACGTACTTTGATGGCTGTTGCGCCATCGTTTGTCATAATCTGATTGCCCTTCGCATCAACCAACATCAAATCGCCTCCATAGGGCTCTAGAGTAGATTTAAGGGTCTCTTGGACTGCAAGACACGCATTGATATTGGAAATGATCTGGCCTTTACCCTGATGTCCGTCCCTGCCAGAGCCGAGTAAGTGACTGTCTTAGACATAAGCTAGAGGGGAATACTAACCCCCCTTGAGAACAATGACGGTGGGAGTTTGACCACCGAAAGACATTTTGGCGGCGCAGATGATTCGATAAAGTCTCCTTTCAACGCAGCTGTTTCTCGAGAGCACGCCTGTCTGGCATTCAATAGCTTCTAGATATCGTCCACCCTGCGGCACGGATCCTCGTTGATATTGCACGTTCGCAAGATGCCGAGGTTGGAGATGGGACGAATTCAGTGTTAGTGCTCACCGGCTCTATCCTGAAGGAAACGAAAGAGCATATTGAGCAGGGCATCAGCCCGCAGGTCATCATCCGGGGCCTGAGAACGGCGTCATTAATGGCAGTCTGCCGGATCAATGAAATGGCCGTTACTGTAGGCGGGACAAATAAGAGAGATTTTCTAAGCAAGGTGGCAGCTACCGTTATGACCAGCAAGTTGATCAAGCAGAATGCTGAATTTTTCACCAAGAGTACACACCACCCCATCCCCATTCCATTCTCTTTCCTCGAGCCCAAAAAACTCTCATCATCTGTCTCACAGCACTAATAGTTCTTAGTGGTAGTTGATGCTGTCCTAACTCTCGACCAGGAAGACCTAAACGAGAAGTTGATAGGAGTCAGGAAAATCTCAGGCGGGTCTCTGACAGACTCTCTGTTTGTCGACGGTGCAGCATTCAAAAAAACCTTCTCATATGCCGGCTTTGAGCAACAGCCTAAGTCAATTATCAAGCCTAAAATTGTGTGTCTCAATGTGGAGCTTGAGCAAAAGGCGGAGAAGGACAATGCTGAAGTGCGTATTGAGCACGCTTCCGAGCATCAAGTAGTGGTAGATGCGGAATGGCAAATCAATCAGGAGAAGCTTGAGGCGCTGTACGAAACAGGTGCCGAGGTAATACTCTCCAAATTGCCCATAGGCGATATAGCAATATAGTAATTCGCGGACCACAATATTTTCTGCGCTGGTCGCGTTGCCGCCGGTGATATGGAACGGCTGGTACTGGCCTCAGGCGCAACGATCCAGAGCACCTGTTCCAGTATCCTCCCAGAGCATCTTGGAACATGTGGCTACTTTGAGGAGCGCGAGATCGGCAGCAAGCGCTTCAAGTTTTCCAAGGGTTGCCCCGAAACGAAGACGTATACGCTTGTCCTACGCGGCGGCGCGGAGCAATTCATCGCCGAGGCGGAGCGTTCCTTACACAATGCTATCATGGTTGTAAAACCAGCCGTCCGTAACCACTCTATTTTGGGCGGTGATGGTGCTGTCAACTTGAATATTCGTTGCGCCATAGCGCAAAAGTGTGAGCTCACTAAAAGTTCTTTCAGCAAGTTATTATCATGTCTTATATTATCCAACAAGTGCCTGTGAGATGGAGGTGTCGGCTTACGGTGGTAGCATTGCCGACCTTCAGGTACGGGACAAGGTTGCGGCAGGCTATCATAAAGAGCTTTGCAAAGCCATTAGAAATTATCCCTCGCCAACTCTGCGATAACGCAGGCTTTGACGCGATACATATCCTTAATAATTTGCGCGGTGAGCACCACAGGGGCAATGTCTGGGCAGGTGTGGACTTTGAGACTGTCAGAGACTACCACCTGTGAGGGCATTCACTGACCCACGCGGGGTCGTAGAACTAATGACGCACCTAAGGCACCTGTATGGAGAGTATCATGCAGCTAGCAAACTCTTCGCTGCTGAGAGCGACGAGCAGGAGGAAAGGACCAAATCTTTAGAAGGTCAGAGATTAAGACCGTCAACATCAGAGTGCTACCTTGCTGCTACGAAGTAACGAATACATCAGAAGTCTTGTTCATCGCTCTGCTATACCAGAACCCAGTCGTGACAGCAGATATGTTGGTCCAGCTGGTACAGTGGGAAGGGCCCTGTCCTTTGAAGTGTATTAGTTAGATTTGAAGTGGACACTGAACCTGACATAAGATAGACTAATCGATTGGTCCTTTGTGAATTGCAGCGTCAATTTTGGCCTCGATTGCACCCCTACATTAAAGGTGCTAAAAGAGCCACTCTCTGCTTCAAATATCGAATGAGGAGCTCGCAACTAGACTTTTTGGAACACAAGTGTTGATCGTCACATGTCCGCTTTTTGGCTTGGACAAGGCACGTCGTCCACAATGAAAAGCGAACGAAACGGCGTATTTGGATAGTCCCATTGCCTACCATTCAACCGCTAACGCGGGCCGCTTTAGTTAGTGTGTTGACTAAAGGGGAATACAGGGTCGTTCATAGCAGTACTTTGCGTTACTAGTATGTAAGTACACGGGCTGTGAGAGAAAGGATACGTGGCCTCTGGGCTTAAGGCAGGAAGTCAGGACGGAAGTGTCTCAGATTGCAGGGGTATTTATAGGGGGATTTAGACGAGGGATTCTGCATCCATCATCACAGTAACACAGCTCTTCCCATCAATGCAATCAAATTTGATCCTCTCCTACCAATTCCAACCCCATGTGCCTCAATGTGACGACTCGCAGTGAACCTCCAGCGCTTTTGGGTCAATCGCGGATCCGAAGACAACCAAGCTAACAAAACAAAGTTACGTGTGGCCTTTTTTCAGGCAACAAGACGGATGGGCTGTCCAGCGTAACCTTTCCAACTATTTTGCGGTTCAAGCCGCCTTCCCCCTTGCTTAGGCGGAAATAGCTCCGCGACAACCTGGTTCAAAACACGGGGTTGCGGAAGATCATTTTGCGGAGATACATTAAAAAAGATGTGCCGAGGCAAAACCTGCCCAATGTAGCCTGCTTGATTTTTTTTTTTTGGATTGGGATCAGCATTCCCAACCAGCCGAACGATTGTATCTGGAATTCAATCCGGCTTCTCCCTTCTCCCTCTGCCTTACACTTTTCATTCGTCTAACCCGCCGAACAGCATTCGGAATGGCACCGATCCCATGAACCGCTAGGGCTGACCACGACGCTAGACATATTTAAGAGCAAGACCCCTCGCCAGCCCCAGACGTCGCCGATTGGTGCACCTGAGCAGGCAACTCTTAAAGCTAAATTTTGATCCCGTTTCCGTCTACTATCGTCAATTACACCCTTCTCCATGGTGTTTGAGCAATCGTTAGGTGATAAGCACAGTATTGTTAGTGTGGGGACTGTAGTAAGACCTATTAGCAAGCTCTATTTGAACAGGTTGTTCGAATGCTCACTCAATTGCAGCATAATAACTGGCAAAATGGATATTGGTGTTGTTGCGGTGAGTTACTAGAAATGGGGAAGGGAACAAAATGGAGTACTCTCTGAAATTCTAGCGTTGCGTTTGGAGCTTGATTTCTATCGGGATGTTTGGTCAAGGCAAGGCGTTTGTAGCTAGCTTTGATAGTGTTTTCGTCTGCATTTTCGGATATTTGAAGAATGGCGTAGTAATCAATGATCAAATCAAGCGGTGCCATGTCGGGAGTTAAGACGGAGGCGAGGCGAGGCTTGGGCGGCTATTCGGCCTAAAACAAGACGAGCTAGAACTCTTGGATTACGATGCAGATGGTCACATGACGTGAATAGAGACGGAACTCTCGGCGTGCATAACATGCGAGGCAGTCATGAGCCTTACCACGGAAGAAAAGTTAGCAACGTTCCTTTCTAAGGGTCGTTTCCTTAGCTAAACTTCCGCCGAGATCCCAGTCCCACATCTCTATTTCATTCTTAGTTCTAAGCCCAAGACTTAAAGAAATAGCAAGATAAATTTCCATCTTGCTCTTAAATAGTTTACCTTGTACTAGTTCAGTCATTTATATTCTGCTAAAGGATCTACAAAGAGATCTACGTTAACTCGGTCTCGGGGAATAAGAGCTTGGCTTTGTGTGCGGAAGTTCCTCTTAGCACTCTTATTCAAGACATGGACAATGGATCTGGAGATGGCTCCTATTCGACTTTATACAGCTGCTTCTGTACAGACAGCTTTAACAAGACTTCTTGGGATATCTCCATGGCAGTTGTGGCCAGGTGTGGCACCGCAATGACCGCAGAGGCTACGATTACCGTCAAGATTTTCCACGATTAATACGCCTCTAGAAGCCAGCAGTTAGCCACCGCAACAATGACGAGCGAGTCGATACCACCAATATGCGGCCTCAAACTCATTAACATGCAAAGCGTTCTCGGTGCCAAGCGTTACCGGAAGCACGACCGACGAACCAACCACTTCGAGCAAAACCTCAGTGGCCGTCCGGATTTATCTTCACCGCGGCGCATTGGTTATGCTGGTATTCGAGATGCACCACTCCGGGTGTGGTGTGGAGCCATGTACTTGAAGGTGAAACGGTTTAAGGTGTTTCACATGAATCGTGCTAGACAGAGACGACATGATATTCACTTGGGCGATGTCGTGGTCAGCGTTCCCCATGATGGAAACAGCGGTGTTTTCCAGTACGATTTTTGAAAAATAATACAAAATATTGAGCTTCTTTCATAGCGCGACTCGGTGTTCGTCGAATTGGCAGGTTGCTCTCGCGCCACGATGTCGGACCCCACCACGAATTTGAGTGGCGGCAGGCTGGTGGGCCAAGGCCCGTGAGCCGTTCAATGCACATAAATGCAAGCCAGGATGCTATTTATCATCCGGGCCATCCCTATTGTCGATCTAAATTTAAGGATCTTGTTTTTAAATATAATATCCTTTATGCAAACGCCATCTATTTCTGGAGAACTTAAGTAATTGTGGAAGTTTCCACATGTTCAAATGGGGAGAACACGGCTTCGAACCAAGTATAAATGCCTCCAGCGCCAAGTGCTTGTATGCTCTACCATGCCCTGAACACAACTTCCCGCCACCACGGGGGTTGATCGATTGAGAATATGGCGGGGCTCTGCGTCTGGTGGATCTGTTGAGCACGCCTAACCTCTATCTTAGAACCTAACTGGTTAGATATCCCAAGGAGCGAGAAGGCACAATTATGTAAAACTGCAGCTTTGCAGATTAGTGTGCGGATAGCTATTAGTGCAGCAAAGGCAGGGTCAAAGCACGTCTTATGTTTATCTATTATATTAGGCTGCAAGCTAATATAAGTATCCTTTATTTTGTTTATAAGCTATAGGTTGCGCTCTATTTTTCTGTCTTAAAAATCTATTCCTTGTCAGATTCTTTGATGGGCTCATCCCAGGACTTGGGCTTTGTAGGCTTGGTGGACGTTTTGTTTTTCTGTTGACTAGGGCTCTCTGAGCCGGGTTTCTCCTCAGCGGCCTGTAGTATCGGCGAGTTAGCCTAGTTCATTTAAAAGTTTTAAAATCCTTCTCTATATAATTACTTACTTTGGCTTTCTTGATAATGCAGGCTTTTATGTCCATTGTTTGATGGTCAGGACGGGCGGGAGGATTCTTGGTGGGTTGTCCGACAGGAGACTCGGCGGCGGCCCTACGCTCATGGGTTGAGGGGCCTGAAGGAAGGGATTTAGACGGAGGTATATCAAGAATCCCGCCCGAGGGTTGGTACTGGATAACACACTTATCAAAGAAGACTAAGCAAGCTTCGGCCGCAATGCTGTTTTCTTCGCATAATGCTTGGAGTCCTTTGGGTTGCTGCTGCGGCTTGGCCGGAGTGCGCTCGCCATTTTCCTGGGGAGCCGCGAGTGAAATGGCAGCGAGTCCACTGCTCATGAGAATAATGGTGCTGAAGGTCTTCATTCTCAGTTGGAGCGTTAAAGCTTCGTAAGTTAAACGGGATTGAAGACAAAGAGAGATAGATGCACTGTGCGACTTGGTGTTGCTAGTGTTGCTAGAATGCTGGTGAGGATAAGGAAATATTCATCGTTCGCGAGTTCAAAGCTTGTTATATATGAAAGATTCCAAGAGTATAAGGGCCTCAAAACAGACTAGCTCATAGGAGTTCACTTGCTATGTTGCTTGAAAAGGACATTTATTGTTGCTGTTTGGGATTGCCTCACATGTTACAAGATTGCCCTGATTTTATCCGCTGGTTACATATACTTATTACTGGCCTATATCACTTTTCTAGGTTTAGCGGGCTTTAAAGAACTGTCAACCGGTGACAAGAAAGCTATTAATCGGTAATAGCCGGGCCCATAGCACTGGACGGAAATGACGCATAGAAAAGAGCAGATAAGAAAATGCAGCACAGACCAGCGGTAAGCGGGAATGGCGCGAATTGTGATTATGCCGAGCCTGTAACACGCTAAGGCTGGATTGGTGAATCCGTTTGAGATTGTTCTGCTGAGCCTGCGACACGTTAAGGCTGGATTGGTGAATCCGTTTGAGTTTGTCCTGCTGAGCCGCCGGCCACCAAATGCTCGCTCCGCTTTTACCGCAGCGGCACAAAGAAGCACAGAGGTAGCCAGGATCTGTCGATACTCTCTTGGAGTGCCTCGTATTCATGCTCTACTTGTTATAATTGCATTGCCGATATTTCACTCTTTACTTTTGTTTCTGGGGCAGGAGTTAATAGCAAATAGGGATAATAAACTACAGGTTTGTGACGACGCTGTACATCCCTCCTGCTTAATAATTACTAGCGTATTTGGATTAATAGCAATATAGAGTGCAAATTTATTATTAAGTACATTTTATAGTATACATTAGTTGCTGTGCAATTTTTTGAATATTAAAGGCGTAGAAGATAGGCGATTCTTATTATACATAGATTCAGACATACACAAAAGAGATCGTGCTGTAAAGTTTAATGTAGTGAAAGGGCAAAGCCTTGAACTTAGAACTTATGACACGTTCAACCTAAGAAAGACTAATTACCTAGTATCCTAACAAGGGATACGGATTTTACCTTTGTGATTAGTGATTGTGGATAGTTGCAGCCTGATAAGGCACGCACTAACTTCGCATAACGCAGGTATTTGCAATTCGGAATTCGGAATTGCTTTAAACCAGTGTCTTAACTTTTATCTCGGTTACAAGAGCTATTTTCCGTAAAGCGATAGCATATACGCTTATTAGAAACCGTTTTCTAGGACACGCAGGCAGCACTTCTATTACTATCACGGAGATAATTCCGGGTTTCGATTATGTGGAGAATAGTTCGCGCGAGCTAGAGGGTTTAGCTAGGAAATAAGGCGCTGAACTGAAACCAAAAAAAAAACGTTACAACAGCAATTGAAATATATTCTAATAACTAGAGAAGATCCAGTGGCCCTTTCGCAATTATATAAACAGTGTTTCTCAAACAGTTAGGTTAATCTCTCTGATAGCTTTTGCTTTAGCGCATACTTTTAGTAAATAGTATAGAGAATAAAGAATAATTTTGTATTAGCGCGCTTTACAAAAGCTTGAGAAGTCTCTCTTACTAAGAAATAAATACAAAATAGTGTTATGCACTAGTAAATATGTCACAACATAGTTTGCATATAGCTATAACACATAGGGGTATCAAGGGGCTGCATGAGAGGGTTTTGATTTTATAGAAAGGTTATTATGAAGGCTGTGCGGTGGCTTGTATTCAGGGCCGATTTTATTCTATCCCACGCGTGTAAACCGTCGCAAAATTTGGCTTCTGCGGGCATGCACGATGTCTATTCAGCTCACAATGACAATAACAGCCAAGACAAGAGCATATATAAACGCTATTGCTATCCATAGTTTACCCTCTATATCTGGCTTCTTCTGACTAGACAAATCTGTTGCGCGAACTTGTAAACTTTTACCACCATGTACAAAGTCTCGATTTGGGTGCTTTTCAGCTCACTGCTGCATCAGCAGGTGACTTCTGGCAAGATATCTCTTACCAACAACGCTACAAAGCCTACCAAAATGTTAGAAATCACTCGCGCTGGCGTAGTTGACTCTCTCGTCAGTACGGAAGCCAGCGTCGCCACTATCAACCCTGCTACCGGCGGTAAGTGCATCCGCCCTATTTCTGCACGGAAGTAAACCTTACATTAATATGTGACGTAGGTCGCAACCCAAGTATCAAGGTATCACCAAGACAGTCGACACCAAATCCCCCAACATCTTCTGAGGATCTCCGAAGCCTACAGAGTTGGATGGAAAGCAACAATGATAGAGCTGACTGCTTCTTTGTTACTACCGCCCGCCTCCTCGGAACATCAGTCGAAGACATCTCCTGTCGTGCTGGGATTCCTGTTCCTGAGCCAGGCTCGGGTGGCGTGTCGCTTAGCACCATGGTTAATGCTCTTCAAACCCTTGGTATACGCTTTCGGATATTCAACATAGACGAAGACATGCGTAGCCCGGGAGGTGGCCCTGTTCGAAACTGCCCAGCTCACTCCAGCGATGTAGGCCTTCCAAGTTACCTGGCACTGGCTGGAAGAAACATCGGCCGTAACGTAGGTATTGCATATGTTCGGAGTGACGGGAGCGGTCACGTTGTTGTCGGCAGGTGAGTTTAGGGTTCAAGAAAATCCATGCCCGGAGACTGACGCCAGCTTCTCCAGAAATCCAGGGCGACCTTATGCACGTTACCTAGACTACCAAGCGAGTCGAGATGGTGCAAACGTAGCACAAGAAGTGAATCGTGCGAGAGTACACGCTATTTTCTCTATTGATCTACGAGCCTCGACAGGAGACCTTATCAGTACTCACATGGATACAATCGAGAACAACGAGGCCGAAGCACAGAGAGAGCATGGAGATACCTCGGAGCCAATGGAAGTTGACGATGATATACTACGTCGGCTGATAGCAAGTGACTTTGCTGGCCTCAACTGCGGTGTTATTCTTGCTGGTGTTCTGAAAGCCTATCCTCGCCCCAAACGATCGCTAGGAAGCTCCATATTGAACACTCGAGATGACAAGAGAGGTATTTGGCTCGAATTCAAGACTCTTACCCCGTATAAACTGTCTATGTAATAACGATTGCCACGCCATGGGATTAGAGAGTGACTGTGAAAAGGCTCGCCAAAGATTGCAGAGTGGCAATGCCTGTGGTGGCACTATCCAGCGACAGGGACTCCATCCAATGCTTGAAATCCTGCAAGTCCACATTGACGATATCGATGGGGAGGATCCGGGCGAATTATATGGCACTATCAAAGTGACCGACACCAAAGGCAGCCGACTTATATATAATCAAGATAGAGGCTCCGCCGAAGACGTTTCACCAAACCAGAACATCTTTCTTATGGATCCGTTTCCGGCCCTCGTACCGGACAAAAGTATTTTTATCGACTTTGATCTCAAGGACAAGGATACTTTTCCCCTTAATCCGGATGATGAGGTCAGTAAAGGCCGAATCGTGGCTAATGTCTCGACTCCGGCCACTGTTTTCGATACGATACAGTCTCAGCCGATTAAAGGTCAGTATGGCTCGGCAACGGTCAAGTATGTCGTCTTGAGTGATGCAGCACACGCGTCAATCGAGGTGGTGCTAATAGACGGAGACGGAGAGAGCACCGCCGATGTCTATGGGTGGATTACTGCCAAAAACAAATTTCGGCAGTACACGTTATTCGAAACTCTGATGTTGCAAGTAGCCTTCCTAAAACCAAAAGATGTCATCTTACGTAGAAACGGTATAGTCACGTCTATGGATGATACACTAGTCATAGAGGCGCACCTGATGGACTACGATAGATTTAGCCGCGACGATGAAATCGCCAATGGATCTGCCGAGTTTCGTCCGCAGCATCAAGGCTCTTCGACGAAATCGATAAAGGGCAAATGGGGTGAAATTCAAATTACAGTCACCTGGTCTTGATACGATGTGCGCACTGCACTATAATCTATTAAATATAAAGGAAAGAGGGGAAAGATGGGGAAGAAATAACGATGCAATATGTGTTAGTCTGTATTCATAGTATAGTGCTTTCGTATTTGTTTCGCTCAAGATCTGGTTGAGAAGACTTAACCATGTTCCTGTAAGTAAAGTTCCTTTAATTTCCTAGATTCTATTGGTTGACTGGCCCCACAGTATATCCATTGCATCCCTCCGGAATCTGCGAGATACATTGTTATGTGGTCTGACGTACGGAGTAGAGATGGTTAATAAACGGCTGGCAGGCCGGTTGGTCCGCACCCCTACGCAATTTGTGGGGTTCATAAACACACCCGAGAACAAGTCCGCACTAACTACGGAGTACGGAGTAGGCTGTACAGAACGTCTCCGTCATGTGGTCTCTGCTCTTTGTAGCCGTCAACACATGTTTCTTAGTCGCGGGTGCTTTGTCATTATTGTAGGCGAATGAAAGGATTTGAAGATGAGATAAAATAATAGACGTAGGACTGTGGCTGCCTCTCTGCTCATATTTTCATTTGGCTCCCTCCTGCCCGACGTCGCAGCAAATGACATATTCGTATGCACGACGAAGCGGGAAGGGCAATGAGCGCACTAGGTCAAGAATGTTTGCGGCCGTAACGAGTTCAATGCATATGTAAACGCATTTTGTCGAATCCGTCATGCGCCGCTTGACCCCACGCTGTTTACGACGATGACGATGAGTCGTTGACATGCATACGTAGTAAACCGGTTTTACATGCATCTTGCTCAGCCGGCATTACCCCTCTTTGGCAAGCTGCAATACAACCACAGATGATTTAATACAAGTATTTAAAACTATGCGTCAGCCTTGACACTGGGGGCTGGACATCAATTGGTAATGGCCAGTGAATAGACGGCCTCTTCCAATTGGGTCGGAAATCGGGTGAGATACCTCTTGCCTGTTTCGGAGTGGTTCGGTTGGTGATCGTCACCGTGCAGACAAGGTTGAGCATAACCGCGCCAGACAGAGACACGCAGGCAGTCAAAGAGTCTACAGTGGGCCCCCAAAGATTCCGAATCAAGAAACTGCCAAATCGTGTAGACTTGTGACTGGGAACTTCTGCCGGGGTATCGTACATGTGTTAGAGACCGATCAGGATTCTGTGCTGCCCCCAATACTCCCCCCTCCCCCCGGGCCGAGAGCATAAAAGGTCAAGATGCCGCAACCCGTGCGTGCCTGCACGACAACCAAGTCAACCGTTACATTCATCGAGAGAAGCAATTTTTACATTATCACGTAGGTAACAGCAATTATGTTTGTGTCTTCTTGGCCCAAGACCATCATGATGCTATGGTCTTACATCGCCGGCTCGCAAGCAGCTGTTGCGTTGGCCACTGCACAAGAGGTGAGTTCCCGGAAAGCACAAGCGAGCAGGCCGGTTCTAATTCGCAGCATGATAGGGCAAGCTTCCGACCCTCGGATGGAACTCCTGGAACGCGTACCACTGCAACATCAATGAAGCTCATTTTTTGGACGCTGCGAATGCTCTGGTCAGCAAGGGTCTCCGAGAGGCCGGCTACAATTATGTCAATAGTAAGAGGCATTCACATATTGGGTTTCTGCACATGCGCTTACGTTTCTAGTCGACGACTGCTGGTCTGAAAAGACTGGCCGAGTGAATGGCCACATAGCAGTTAACAAGACCCGGTTTCCGAATGGCATTGATGGACTTGCCAAGAAGATCCACGCCATGGACCTCAAGTTTGGCATCTACAGTAGTACGCATGCATGTCTCGTTGCTTTTACGCCCCATGAAACAAGTTTCTCTAACACTGTAGTCCAGCGGCTGGTACTCTAACTTGCGCTGGCTACCCAGCCAGTTTGGAGCACGAAGACATCGACGCTGCGGACTTTGCTGCATGGGGTGTCGACTGTAAGTACTGTCAATGCATCCTCCAGCCAGTCGATTACATGTACTGACCTCAGCACCAGACTTGAAATAGTGAGATATTTGAATCTGCCACTCCATACATCCAAATCACTCGATTGACTTACAAAATCTAGCGACAACTGCTATGTTCCGCCGGAATGGAAAGATGAGTACGTCTTCTGTGAGGAAGATGGGGCCAAGGTCGGCAAAAACGGCACCTGCAGCAAGTCCAATAACCCGAGCCTCGCGCCGCCCAACTACGACTGGAGTAAATCCAAGTCTGCCCAGCGCTTCAACCGCATGCGCGACGCCCTCGCCAAGCAGAAGCGCAAAATCATCTACAACCTCTGCATATGGGGAACCGCCGACGTCTTCTCGTGGGGCAAAAACACAGCCATAAGCTGGCGCATGAGCGGCGACATCTACCCAGCATGGAAGTCCGTCACGCACATCCTCAACATGAACTCTTTCAAGATGAATTCGGTTGACTTCTGGTCGCACAACGATGCCGACATGCTTGAAGTGGGCAATGGAGACCTGACACTTGCGGAGACGCGCTCTCATTTCGCTTTGTGGGCAGCCATGAAGTCGCCTCTTGTGATTGGCACGGACTTGACGAAGATTAGTAACCAAAATCTCGATATCCTGAAGAACAAGCATCTCCTTGCGTTCAATCAGGACGACCAGTACGGCAAGCCTGCTACGCCGTATAAATGGGGTGTCAATCCGGATTGGACGTACGACAATGCGCACCCTGCCGAGTATTGGGCGGGGGCGTCGAAGAATGGGCACTTGGTGTTGATGCTGAACACCTTGGACAAGACGGCGAAGAAGACGGCCAAGTGGTCCGAGGTGCCGGGATTGAAAGGCACGAAGTATCTTGTGAAGGATGTGTGGAGCGGGAAGGATTTGGGTTGCTTGGCAGAGTACACGGCTGACGTTGCTTCTCACGATACGGCGGCAGTTTTGGTTGGGGCTGCATGCGGGTGCTAACGGCGTAGGGCGCGGGACTTGGCGGCGATTCACTTGCAGTCATCTTCGCCAGTGGCTGATGCTGTGTCGAGCTTTTAGTGGCCCTGGCGCTACTGGTGCCCTGTGACCGTGCCGCTGTTGGCGCTGCTTTTTCAGGTTAGGCCCTCCACCAACATACCTAGGTACTTAAATCCGTCACATTGATGCCTTGCGTCTCGTCTCGTCTCTCAACTGCGTAGCTTGGAGTGAACTGATTTACTCAATGAATGTCATCTATGAAAACAGCCTTGTGGTGGATGTTGCTGCCTACCATCGTCATGGCCCCAATGTCATCGTCATCCGGTCAACTCTATACTCAGTTATATACTCAATTATTCTATGCTGCGTGGCGGCCTACAGACACAGCAAATCATGCAAAACAGAGCGTCGACGTATCTGCCAACGGGAGGAATGGAACATGTACTACCGCCGAAAATCTACACCGCACCGGCGGTTTGTTTATGTCACGAGAAACATGAGCCCGTTTAAGTGTCGTAACCGCCGCACGTGAAAAGTAGCCTCTAGGCCGCGACATGTCTTATCTTGACAGCTTACTCGCGGCCCCCATGACAAGCAAATTGAAATTTGGGTCGGCGACTGGAAATAGCCCGCCCCCACGGCCGTTGCTGCGCGCGAAACTGCAGGCGAAACAAGACTCGAATACTGCCCTTACTATGTCTTACTGGCTTTATATCTGCGTCTGGTCATATAGTATCTTACGAAGCGGTGTTTTGCTACCTGCGACGGTAGGGCATACCAAGCACACCACGACACCAGCATTGACTGGTATGGCCATTTCGCCACAACCAGCAATAGATTTCGGGTTGCACCGCATTTAAGCAAGGCTAAGTCCGGCAAATCATAACTCTGGGCCGCAAGCTGTCACATAAAATATACACCGGCCAGATAGTCGACTTCTTGGCTCAGCATTGGGGGCCACGTCTATTTTTAGCCCTAAGAATAAAGCTGAGCAAAAAGTCTGCTGCACAGAATATAGGGGGGTATAACATACATGAAAAGTGACCTCGAGCTAGGCTGGTTTGTATGTATGTGATACATTCACGTTGTGGCATTTTGTAGTGCGGTGAGTTTGCCAGTTTAGCAAAACGCCACCACACTTAAGGCTATATTATGCGGGAAAAATTACCATCTTACGTCGCCGCTTTTAGACACCCTCGCCCAGGCACTACTCAGGTAAGCTCAGGGAGCTATACTTTGCTCACTAAGCATGTCCTGAGCTAGTTCCACCTTAACCTAAGTTTTAGTTCGTTTCTATATAATTATGTAAAGCACTTATAATATATAAGATATATATATATATAATTAATTCTATTAAAGCCTTATAAATAAGGTATTAAATTAAATCCCCAAGTAGCTATAAAAACTATAAGTTCCTTATTTCAAGTACCTTCTTAAACTTGGCCGACTTAATTTCCCAAGATAACTTTATAAATTACAAGGTAAGTAAATCATAAAACTTTTATAAACTATTTAATGAAATTAAGAGTCTGCGCAGTAACGTGGCCAACAACGCCCACATGTGAGGTCGAACGTATCAAATTCCACGATACTGAGCACAGCAGCATGGCGCCGTGCCGTGCATAAGCCGCATTCAGTTGGGCGTCAAGCATTAACCATTTGCAGGCTTTAACCTTGTTTTCTTGCCAAGTCCTCAAGTGATGATCCAAGATCATCTTGGATCTAAAGAAGCTGGCGAGGTCATTGCTCGTGACACAAAATATAGACAGTTGACACCTGTAAGTAGTCGGGCTCTTGCGCCACGATTAGGTGCGCATAACACGTGGGCGATTATGCAGGACCGCGCAGAGCGAGCCTTACTGCGACACTCGTCATTTTATTGCGCCTGCTGTGACGTCAAGATCGGGGGCGCAGAACGCCTTCGTCTGCTCTGACTTGTTTTTTTTCAATGCCTTTCCAATGATTCCTTGGCGGGCGTTTCACAGGAACACAAGATTGCGAGCCGTCACTAGGTGCTGGCCTGAAGTTTGATGCCATGTAATGTCTTGTTGGGGAATTTTTCCTTTTGCGTCACGAGCTGGGTTAATCAAATGAAGCGACGTTTCACTTTGACCATCCACCGTAAGAAAGAGCGTTTGGAAGTCAAGTTCAAGGGATTAGTAATGAGAATCGTTTGTGAGAGGCTATTCAAGTACTGGTTTCCCAAGGAGAGCAGGGGTGTTAATCTTGTAGCTATAGAGAATTTACATCGAGCAGCTTCTTGATAGCTTCACCGCAGCCTCCTGCCCCTCCGCCTGCATGGAAGCGCCACTCTCGAGCGGTGGCTGAACTGTAGTCTCGTACAACCGCGCTGTCCGATCGTATCTGTCCTCTGCCTTGATATAAGCGCCGGTTTCCAGTAGTTTATCTGTAGTCTTGTCCCCCCCCTCGGTGGCTGGCAACAGTGCGGTCTTATTGTTTATGTCCTTTGCCTTGATATCGGCGTCTCTCTCGAGAAGCAGCTTAACTGTAGCCTCGTGCCCCCCCTTATCGGCCACTAGTAGCGCCGTCTGCTTGTTCCTGTTTTTCGCTTTAACATCAGCGCCCTCCGTCAGTAGTACCTTAACCGTGGCCTCGTGCCCCCCGGCGGCGGCTAATGTTAGCGCAGTCTCACTGTTCATGTCCTTTGCCTTGATATCGGCGCCGCTCTCGAGCAGCAGCTCAACCGTGGCCTTGTGCCCCCCCTCAGCGGCCGTTAGTAGCGGCGTCTGGCTGTATATGCCCTTTAGGTTAACGGCAGCGCCACTCTTGAGCAGCAGGGAAACTGTAGCGTCGTGCCCTCCGGCGGCGGCGTACGACAGCGCTGTCTGATCGTATCTGCCCTCCGCCTGGATATCGGCGCCCTTTTCCAGCAGCAGTTTAACCGCTGTGTCGTGCCCCCCCTGGGCGGCTAATATCAGCGCAGTCTTGTAGTCCATCTCCTTTGCCTCGATATCGGCGCCTCTCTCGAGCAGCAGCTTGACCGTAGCGTCGTGTCCCCCCTCAGCTGCCGCCAGCAGCGCCGTCCGCTTGTCCCCGTTCTTCGCCTCAATGACAGCGCCCCCGTCGAGCAGCAGCTCAACTATAGTCTCGCACCCTCCCGCGGCGGCCCACAGGAGCGCCGTCCGATCGTACTCGGCCTTCGCTTCGACATCCTGGGCCCTCGCAAGCAGCAGCTCGACAAGGTGCGTATGCCCGGCCTCGGCCGCATAAGACAATAGGGTCCTTTCCCCTCCATCTTCTGCGTCTGCTTGAATTTTGCCGTCAGCGAGGAGCTTCTGGATAACTCCAATGTCGCCTTTGATCTTGGCCCAAGCACGAAGCAGGACCCACCGTGTAGGCTCATGGCCGCCGTCTATAGCTACATGCAGTGCCGTCCCTTTGTCATTGCATTCAATTTCGATGTCGGAACCGTTCTGTATGAGTACCTGTGATATCTGCTCGTGGCCTCCCAGTGCTGCCCAGTGCAGAGCTGTTCGTCCGCGGTGGTCTGGGTGGTTGATGTTGTCGCGAAAGATGCCGCGCGCGAAAAACTTTTTTATGATACTCATACGGCCATTTATGACTGCCGCATGAAGTGGCGTCCGTCCGTCCTTGTCAGGGATAAGAGCGTTGGCCCTTATATGCTGTATGACCTTGTCCACGCAGTGTTCATGGCCTTGGCTTGCTATCCAATGCAGGGCAGTTCTCCCCATTTTATCCGTGGCATTCACATTTAAAGCATTTTTTTGGCTAAAAGTGTTGAGTAGCGACGGTCGATGTTGCAAAGGCGGTTCCGTCTGGAAAAGATCATTAATGTCCTGCTCGTTGCCTTTCATTGCCGCTCGGATTAGCTTGGCCTCCTTGTCAGGCCGCCCACTGCCGGGAGAAACACCCGGAGTCAGCTTGGCCATCTTTCAGTGGATTTAATGTATCTCGTTATTCCGCGACCCAACAGAACAGACGCTCGAGCCGCAGCACACTGTAGGAAATATAGGTTTACCAGAATCTCGGACTTTGCTGCACGGCAGACATATTTCAAGTGGAGTTGGGCAGCAAGTGCTCATCACGTGGTGGCTGGGATTAGAATAACCAGAGAGAAGGCATACGGTGGCATTAAGCGCCGATCTCACAGCCTTGTTTCCTATCGGCGAAAACGATCTC
>JASWJB010000410.1:0-32304 GCA_032433595.1 Conoideocrella luteorostrata
TTTGTAATTTTTGTAATGTAATGTAATTTTTGTAATGTAATGTGTAATGTAATGTAATTACAAAATTCTATATGTAATTATTGTAATTTGTAATGTAATTTGTAATGTAATGTAATAATTACATTACATTACAAATACTACATTTGTAATTGTAATGTAATGCAATGCTCTGAATATAAGTATACTATTATAGTACTAAAATATAAAAGTATTAATATTATTATATAAAATAAATATATACTAAATATATATACTAGGAAAAGTAATTAAATAGTATTAAGGGGAAAAATATATTAACTCTTAAAAATATAAATAGTTACTAAGAATAAAAGCCTATAGGATAACTAACTATAATATATATAACCTATTATAATATTTAAAATACTTACTAAATAAGGCAAGGGAATAGCATAAATAGTAATTTAAAACACTAAAAATATACTAAGATATAAGGTAATTATTTAAGCTATATAAAAAGAATAACCCTATAGAAGCTAAGAAATTATAATAATAAAACAAGGATTACTATAATAAATAGTATTAATATAGTGTATAAAACTATTAGTAAAAATATATAATAAACTATAAAGATTATTATTATAATTAATATATAGAAATAAAATATTAAATATATATATAACTTATATATTTATATAAATAAAAAATAGGTTTTAAATAAGCTATTAAAAATAATAATACTATAAAATAGTATAAAGAAATTTAAAAATAAATTAATAAAGAAACTATTTTAAATTTAAAAAATAAGGTATATTATTTATAAAAGGGCTATAAACTAGCTTAATAAAAAAGAAACTAATAACCCTATATAAAACTAATAATAATAGAATATAATATAAGCTAGTATTAAAAGCTAAGATCTTAGAGTATTATATAAAAGCACTTATAAATAGTAATATAATAAATAACTATATCTTACCTAGAGTTATTAATTATTACTAATTACCCTAGAATATAAAAAAGAAACCTTATTAACTTTATAATATTAAAGAAAAAATATTTTCTTATAATAATAAAATAATTAATATAAAAATTCCTTACTTACTATTTATTATTTAAGAATATTTTAAAACTATTATATATAATATTATAAATATATTAAAATATAATATAATCCTAGGATACTTATAGCTAAGGGAGAGTAACTTATTAATTAACTAAAGGACTAGCTATTTATATTAAGATAATAGTATAAACTAATAATATTAAAATAATTTAAAAAAAGTAAAATTTTATTATAACTTAACTACTATAAAAATAAGTAAAATATATAAAGTAAAAGCTAAACCTATAATAATAAAGACTATATTATAACTTAGAATATATTATAAATAAATAAAATTAAAGAATTATAAGATCTAAAGAGTTATTACTACTTTAAGGAAAAACCTTATATATATTAATAATATAATAAAAAAGCCTATAAAAATAAAAAAAAGTCTTAAAATAAAGGAAAAATAACTAAAAAATATCCTAAAGGAATACTAAAAGTATATTAAACTATTTTAAGAAGAACTTAATACTAAAGTATTAAAATATAATAAATAGAATTATAAGATTATTCTAAAAGAAAGAATATTAATAATATTTAATAAAATCTATAGCCTTAATAAAAAGTAACTAAAGATACTATAAAAATATATTAATAAAATATTAGCTAAAGGCTATATATAAATATTAACTTTAAAAGTAAAATACTTTATTATATTTATATTAAAGAAAAATAAGAAATTATAACTTATTATAAATTATTAATAACTTAATAATATTATTATTAAGAATTAAATATCTTTACTACTTATTACTAAATTATAAGATTAATTATATAAAATAAATTAATTTATAGCTTTAAATCTTAAAGAAGCTTATAACTTAATTTAAATTAAAAAAAGTAATAAATAAAAAATAGCTTTTAGAATAAAGTTTAAACTATTTAAATACTTAATTATATTATTTAAACTTATTAATATACTTATAATATTCTAAAGAATAATTAATAATATACTATAAAAATACCTTAATATTTTTATAGTTATATATCTTAATAATATCTTAATTTTCTTAAAGAATCTTAAAGAATATAAGAAATATATATATAAAGTTTTAGTAATACTTTAAAATATAAAGTTATTAATAAAACTAAAGAAAAGTAAGTTTTATATATAAAAAGTAAACTTTCTTAAATATATTATTTAACTTAATAAAATATAAATAAAAAGAATAAAAGTTAAAGCTATTAAAGAATAATTAACACTAAGAAATATTATAAAGGTATAAAGTTTCCTAGGGTTTATAAACTATTATTAATAATTTATAAAGAACTTTAGAAAAATTATAATATTATTATATAAACTTATAAAGAAAAATAAAACATAGGAATAAAGTAATTTAATATAAAAAGCTTTTAATAGTATTAAAAAATTAATACTCTTAGAACTAGTTTTAATTATATTTAATTTAAAAAAACTAATAAAACTAGAAACTAATATATTTAATTTTATACTAAGTATATAAATTAAGTAAAAAAATAATAATAAAAAAATATATTTAATAGCTTTTTATTTAAAAAAGCTATATAAAGTAAAACTTAATTACCTTATTTATAATAAAGAATTCCTTATTATTATTAACTTATTTAAGGAATTTTAATATTACTTATTAAGTATAAAATATTATATTAAAGTTTATATAAATTATAAAAATATTATATACTTTTCTATAATATAATAATTAAATAAATAATAAATTTAATAAGTAAAATACCTCTTAGAATTTAATTATAAAATTACTTATTAAAAGGGATTAAAAAATAGTAAAGTAAATACTTTTAGCTAATAAAATAACTATAATATAGGAATACTTATTATTAAAGAATAATTACTTAAGTTTAATATATAAAGAAATTTATAATAATAATAGTTAAATATAATTTTTAAGGTAATATTAAATAATTTAGTATACTATTAAGTACTATAGTAAATAAAAGAATATATTAAATATATTTAGGAAGTACCTATTAAATATAATATAAAGTAGTTTAATATATTATAATATAAAAGAAAAGTCTAAATACTACTAAAACTATAGAAAAAATACATAAAAATCCTATATATATATTTTATTTTAGGATATTAAGGGATATAAAAAATAATAAATAAAATATAATAAAGTTATAACTTCCCTAGACTTAAGAAAATTATATAAAAAGTAATTAAAAAATATATAAAATATATATAAAATAAAGCCTTTAGGTATAAACCTTATAAATACTTATAACTACTTTAGGTGCTATAAAAGCCTTAGGAATTTATTATATTTAACTATATTATTAAGTTATTATTATCTAAAGAACCCTTAATAAATATTAAATATAATAATATATTTATAATTATAAATAAACTTATAAAATATAGCTACTTTTTACTATTTAAAGAAGTAAGTAACACAAAAGAATTAGCTTATATATTCCTATAAATAATTATAAGTAACTATAAATTACTAAAGAAAATTATCTTAAATAAAGGAACTATATTTACTTTTAACTTTTAATAAGCCTTAATAGTATAATTAAGAATAAAATATAAGCTTAGTATAGTATATTACTTATAAACTAATAAATAAACTAAAAGATTAAATTAAATATTAAAATAATACCTTTAATATTATATTAACTATAACTAAAATAATTAAGTAAAAAAATTACTAATAGCTTAACTAGCTTATAATAATATAGTTATAGAATTTATAAAAATATTATTAATATATATAAACTATAAATATAATCTAAAAGTCTTTAGGACACTTATATAAGGGCTAGATATAAAGAAAGCTATATTAAACACAAAGAATATATAGAAACTTTATAAAGAAATAAGAAAAAAACTTAAATTTATTTACACTAAAATACAAAAGTACTATAATTAAAAAAGATTAAAGAAACTAATCTTCTTAGGGGAAAATATAGTTTACTTACTTTAATAAAATATTAAAATAATATAACTAAGTAATAAGTTAAATTATAAAAAATTAAAACCCTTTAAGATAAAATAATAGATTTTAGAAAATAACTATAAACTCTTATTATTAATAATAATATAAATACACTTAATATTTTATATTTTACTCCTTAAACTAGTACTAAAAAATATACTAGCTAAAGAAGATATTAAAGTCTTAAATAAAATAAAATATAAGGTAAAATAAATAATAAATATATAAGTAAAAGGGAAAAAATAATAATATTTTATTAAATAAAAAGGATATAAATTAAAGGAAAACACATAAGAATTAGTTTAAAATTTAGGAAACTATAAAGACCTATTATAGTAATTTAATAAATATACTACTAAGAAGTAGGAGGATTTCTTACTAAAATATTAAGAAAAAGGTTTAAATTATTGCTTAATACTACGTTTTAATTAATTACGTTAAGGGCGCCTAATAACTACGCGTTAATTACTACTTTAGACTCTTAATACTTCTTCTCCTCTAACTTATTTAATAATTATAACCCTAAATAAGCTATTTTATTTCCTTTTAATAATAATTAATATTTCTACCTATATAAGTGTTCTAAATAATTTAAAAACTTATCTAGATTTAACTACACTTAGCGTAAGATAGTATAATAAGAAGCAAGGAGCTCCTTTATAGACTCTTTCTCTTAGTTTAAATATTTTAACTCTATAATAATTTAACCCACTATAAAATAATAGTTAGCTAAAGAAAAACGCTAGGATAAGAAGATTCCTACACATAAGAACTAATAGCTACTCCTAAAGCATTATAGGCTTTACCACAATAGACACATTCCCCACACTTAGAAGCTTGCTTAACTATCTTATAATAAAACCCCTTTAAGGAATAAAAAGAATATAATATAACTTTAAAACTATAAGTAAGGATATAAGCTAATAAGGTATTACAGCAATAAGTAAAATCAGATTTACCTAATAAATATTATAAGTTACAAGGTTTTAATTTTATAACATAACTAAATATAGCGTTAAGAGGATATTTTAACAGAAAAAAACAAAGAAGGAAAACTTATAGAAGCAATTTCTAGGGATAACATAACTATTTATAGTATAACTAGGTCTTAGGGCAAAGACCTTTCGAAGGAGGGATATTATATTATAACCCTATAAAACAGGTCGCTAGATAGGTTAACTATATGGGTCACTCTAGGCTAAGGTCACTAGCACAGAAGAATAGTTAGCCCTATAAGGCAGTAGGGAGCGCTTACCTATAGTATAAGTGAGCACGGCTCCCGCTTACCCTCTGCTTGGTATAAGCACCTATAATGCTCACAGGTAACGTAAGTAAGCATTATACTATATAAGCACCACTAAATTACACTCTTTAGATATCTTAGATAGTTAGTCTTTAATAAGTTATTTAATCTTTATAATTGTTTATCTGCATCTATTAATTACCTAAACCATTGCGACGTAACATCTCTTTGCTTAGAACAAACAACGCCCTGTAACCTCTGCTAACATAAACCACGACTTAAGGTTTATCCCTTGGGAACTAACCACAACCGTCACATCTATATACTTTTATTATTATTATTAATAATTAGCTCTTTTATTACTTTAAGAGCTTAGTCTCCCCTTAAGTTATTTAATAAGACTTAGATTAGTTTCTATATAATAAGGAACTAAATTTTACCCTTTTTATCTTACTTTATATCTTTAAGCTTATTAAGTTAAAAGTAGGTTTTATAATAATATTACTTTTTACTATTTTATTATTATATTTAAATTAATATAAGAAAACTTAATAAATTTTTTAATTCTTTAGAACCTTCTTAACTAAAGGTTTAATAAGGTACTTTATATTTTTAAGCTAGACTTCCTATATATTATAATACTTTTTGCAAGGGAAAATAGCACTTCTTTAACCTTTCTTAGTTATTAATTTAAGGTAAAGCTTAGGAATTATAGCTATAATAAATATATTTTAATATTATTAATATAGTTTAGTAAGGAGCTACTTAATAAATAAAAAAACAAAAGGTAATACTTTACTTATATAATATATAATATTTATAAAACACTTAAATAATTTACTTATACTTATAATAAGCTACTTTAAACTTTTTAGGACTAATATTTAAGGTAACTATAGTTATAAAAGCATTATTAGTAATAGCGTAAGGTATATTATTACTAGTATTTAGTATTAATATATTATTTACTATAAGTTTAAATTAACCTAGTAAAAGATTAATAAGTCCCCTATAAGTTAAGTTATACTAAGTATTAAAGTGTTTTCCTAGAGTAGTATTACTTAAGTCTATACTATAGATAATAGTATACCTAGAAATAATTAATAACTATAGTGTTATGCTATATATATTATAATTAACTATTAATTAATATAATTTAATAAATAAATATAAATATATATAATAAATAAAAAAATATAAAGAAAGGTAAATATATTAAAGGAATAAAAGAGTTAAAAAAAATCTAAATAAAGCTAGATTTAAATAGTTTTATGTTTATATATTATTTTAGCTCTTACTAGTTATATTATCCTTCTTTGCCTTATTCTCTTTTACTATATATTTATTTATATATTATTACTAACTTTACCCTAGAGAAATACCTTAAATATATTAATTAAAGGTATTATCTTAATATATAACTAAATTAAAAGCTAAACCTATAAGCTAAGGCTTAAATCCTAGTGTTATTATACTAAAAGTCCTTGCCTTAACTAAATAAATAGTATAACTTAACTAAAGGAGTAATAGCTAATAGGATATTATTAATTAGTAAGCCTATAATTTAAGCCTATATTTTAATAAATAAAAAGCTATTACTTATTATTATATTTATTTAATTAATCCTTATTTAACTATAAGTATTAATTAAATAATAAATATATAACTATATTATAAGCATAAAAAAAGGGCACTATAGTTATATATTTAGGGCTAATATTAATTAAATAATAGGGTTTTATTAGTTATATAGGAAATATAAGGTTTAAGGGCTTTAAATAGTATATAAAGTTAGCTTATATTTTTATTCTTAGTAAAGGTTATAAAATAATATTATATTAATAGTTAGTTAGCTTATAATAAATATAATAGCTTTAGTCTTATATTATACTTCTTAATTACTTTTTAATAGCTAAGCTTTTCTAAAACTCTAGAATAAGTAAAATAAAATATTAAGAGGTTATTTAATTAAATATTTTAATATCCTATTTTATTAACTTTAATATATAAAAACTTATACTAATTATAAGAATACTCTAAGGAAATAAAGTAGCTATAGGGATATAGTATATAAAATCTTTATACTTAATAGTAATTATAGTAGTACCTCTTAGTAAGGTAAGGTTTATTAGTTAGTTAGTTAATTATACTATTATGCTTAGTCTTCTTATTATTTATATAAAGCTACTTTAGTAGTGTATATATATATATATTTACTACTACTACTAAATACAGGATTTTTTTTATTAGTAAGTTATATAATTATAGAACAATAAAGGGGCACAGAGAAGGAGTAAAATAGAAGAGTTAAGTGAATTTTAGACATTACTAGTGTAGGCAGAGGTACTTATATATTAAAGGAGGAGTGACATAAAAGGTGTTAAGATGGTTAGTGGGCGGGTGGGTTAATGTCAGCTTACAAGACCACGTGATGGGGGCCCTAGAGCGAATCAGAAAACGGAAGCGCTAACTGCAACACATGCATTACAACCAGAGTGCATGTGTTGCAATCCGTGAATCCGTTTTCTGATGGATTTGCATCGGTTTTTGGATGGTCGGAACACCCACCCCGCTTGTACTGTCCAGGATTGGTTGGAGGTACCAGCCTTTGTAGTGTGTACAACGAGTGCGGGTCCGACCTCTATGGAATCAGAAAACGGGATCCGGGACACTAGCGACAATCCTTATCAGTACAAGCACAACAAAGTATAAGCACAACAAGTGCAAGCACAATAAGTACAAAAGAGTTTGATGTTCGTTGCCCGCTTTAAAAAAATTCAGTGGACCAAAAATTTGATGTTTATCTCTGCGTGTCAAACTTGTTACATTTGTCGAGCGGGAGCAACTGACCTATCTAATGGACCTTAGTCGTGCTGAAATCGAAGCTTACCAGCGACGGCTTCGAGAGGATGAAACGCCTGAGCCCGAGCCATTAGATGTCAATGATTTACGAGACATCTGGGAACGCGGAAATGCGCGGCGGCCTCTCCCTCCAAACCACTCCATAAACCATAAAGCAGATCTGGTTCGCATTGAACGCAAGTGGAAGACGTTTTGCAGTACGCTTAAAGTGGCTGACTGGAAAAAAGCGATCCAAACCATGACTTTCGAAAATAGAGGCCTTGCTGAAGCATTTTTACGGTATCTTATTCGCATTTCAAAGCAAAGAAAAGGACGACAAATCACTGCTCAAAGCTCTATCCGAGTTTATTCAAGAAAGCTCCATGGGCTCATCAAAAAGTACACAGGGCAAGACCCAGAGCCAGAGCTTGTCGCGCATCTCTACAAAGTTGTCGTTACAGAAATCACCCCTACATATGGCCTTAGGAGGGAGCCAAAAATGAAACCAACAATGGGACCTGATCTCTTCATCTATCATATGCACTTTCTCTGGGCGAAAGATATTGCACGCTTTCACATAGGTCTTGACAGAATCGACGACATCGCTATTCGTCAAATATGCATGTGGACTGGCTGCCGAAAGCACGAATTAGTGTACAACAAGCCTTCTAACCAAGAAGCAATCGTGAAAGAATATGATGACGAATCAGATGCATACACAGATGTGGATATCAATATCAAAGAACCAGGCCAGGTACGCCGCTGCTGGGTTTGCGATGACATAGAAGAACGCAATGACCCTCGTCTCCAGGTGCTTTGCTGGGAAGACATTGACCTCTGGATTCTACAAGACCCGGAACACAGTGGTGGTCGAGATAAGCTTGCCATGCAGGTCCTTTTCCGATTCCACAAAGGACACAACAATAAGATTGAGCCCACTTGGTTTTTGTTCGTCGAAGAGGAACGTCCCGGGTTGTGTCCTGTGTCGCACGTTCTCGCTAAAGCCTTAGCCGAGAAGGTAGTTGCTACTTCTGGCTATCAGACAAATGCAGAGCCATATTTTAACACTAATATCAGCCGCAAAGCAGTTAAAATTAGGTGGAAGAGCGAGTGGCGACATAAGCCTGTCTTTAGACGAACTCTTAATGCCCTGGGAGAGAAATCGGACGAGCCGCTTACTGCAGCGACCTTTGATAGCCACTCTGACCGATTAGGTATTGCAATGGGGCTTTCAGAAAAGCTTTCGCAGTATTCTTATCGGCGTGGATTTGCTGAAACTATAGACAGTGAGTTCGCGTTACGTAAAGCATAAATATGGATACTTAGGGCTAACGAAAGCAAGAAAACTATCGCCAATCGGTCAGAGATCAAAGTTTAAGGCACAGGCCTAATAGTACCACCTATCAGAGTTACTATCATAACGCACGCATGAATGCTGTTGTACAGGATGCATTCCTCGGCCGACAAACGGACTCTCCATATTTAGCGCTCTTGAATCACATGGGCCTCCGCATGGATGAAAATGCGCCAACAAGTATATGCGACGACGTGATGAGAATGATGGGCTCTAACAGAGCTATTCATCGGTTAGAAAATGAGTCCGGCCGTCTCAAGGTGGAATTAACCGAGAAGTTTGGACGCCCAAGTCGTGCAACACCCAAAGAAAAAGCAAGATATGCAGAGATAAAGTCAGATCTCAGGACAGCCCGCCAAAAGCATCGAAGAAAAGCTTTCAAAATCATACGCAAGGGCCACTTTGACAAGAAGGATGAGGAAGAGTTACAAAACCAACTGCAAGGAATCCCTGCAACAGCCCCAGTAGAACAACAAGTCCAGCTTTTACCGGAGCGCCAAAGAATCGCCTCCATTTTATGCGACAATACCGAAGACCTCACAGATAAAGAGATCGTTAGCAGGAAGATTGAAGCTATCAATAGCATGGTTGCGTATGCTTTTGTAGCTGAGCCGCTTATAAGAGCTTCTAAAAATAAGCTCAAAACAACAACGGCTGCCAAGAAGACAGTTTTACCTAGACAATTAGGACGTCCTATAGCGCCCCGGCCGATCAGCACAAACGCAAGCAACACAGACCCACAACTCCCTACACCACCCCCGCCATATATTCGTATTGATCCACGCCGCGGCTTGGAGTGTACTCTCACTCTGACCCGTAAAGCACCTGAGTCATGTATTTGGTGCAAAAAGACTTACACACGCAGGGCCATGTTATGGAACCATCTTGAGGATCATCTCAGCCTGGCAAACGGTGGAGCAGTGGAGTGTCCTGCATGCTCTGAAGTGTTTATCAATCCAACAGCGTTCAAAGCGCACGCGGATCAAGCTCACGGCAAGAGTTTCCGACCAGACAAATCATTTGACGAGATGGTGTAAGTGAAAATATGCAAGTTAGCAAAACAACTTACATCATCAACTGATTTGTATGCTATCTACTGTCACAAGTGAGCAGCTATGGATGTCTGATAGCAGTGGAATTGTCCTTATTACCTAGCCAATTGACGAGTAATTAGACATCTTCTTATAGATGACTCCTATCTAGGGATTCCGACGTTGGAGCCGGAGGGTTGTCTCACAGCATCTCCAGGGTTCAGAATCTGTAAGTGGCTCACTGTGATCCGTAACATGCTCTGTTTGACATTTACTTTGAGCACGGTTAAGCTTAGTACTCGATCCATTGTCAAAGTTCTTTGGCATGAGTAGGTTGTTGCTATAGCTTTTATGGCATTAAAAATGTAGATAAATTACCATCGCATTATGTTTTCTCTTTTTTGTCAATTAAACTGGCGAAATCATAATTCTGGCATAATTTTTTCATTTGGTAGGTCGTAAATCACTGTATTCGTAAGAATTGTGAGACGCCAACCAAGTCATAAGCATCTACACAGTCTCCATTCCTCATTCTTTGTAAATAGTATTAAGGCATTAAATGGAGTAGTCCGCGAACCATATTTTAATGCCTATTAATGGCAGCTATGCAAATAGAAGTCATCTTTGGAGGTTTGTCCCATTTCATAATAACCCAAGTAAAGTTGATGACTGCAAATTGGCTGCCGTTTTCGACCGCCTGCCTGCATGGGTATGGCGCAGCCCCTCGACCCACTTTTGACCTCCCGCTGCTTTAGAGATTTCTACAAGACCACCACTTCAACCCAAACCTGCGATTTTTCCACTCTTCCCCCTTCGCCCAGGTCGGACCTATGACTTCCACTTCTCCTTTCCTGCTTGCATTGTCTCCCATTTCCTTGTCCGCGTTGGATCCGTCATTTCAGCTCACCAGGATCCACCCACCTCTTCAATCACGACAATGCTCCCATGACGCATAGTACCAGGCAACTTTTATTACGATTGCGTATACGTCGCTCTGTTTTGCCGTCGTAATGACTACGAACGATGCTGTGGCGCCATTTCCCTCCGCCGACTGCATATTCTGATAGATGGATGAGTCGGCATTGTCTTTCATCATAATTGAGACGCAATTCTCGCCGTCAATTGTGCCGCCACGCCCGACGCTACCATAATATCTAAGGATAAAATGCACTTATTTCGATACAATCTCTGCAAAGACACATCCTAGTTGCAATCATTCGGCCTGACCGAAAGGATCCTCATTGCTGACAGCCGCCACTGGCCTCGGCAAGGGCGAAGTTGGCCGAGCCCGTTGCTTCTCGCAAGACTTCCCTTCTTGGGATGCCAATGAGACTTAACCAAGCCCGTCTTCTCGCCTCAGCCATTCAGTCCGTGCCTCCAGCTGGTCTAATCCGACAAGCCTTGGATTTAACCTGCCGAACTTGCCATATCGCCGAAACATGGCCACGCACGCTCAAGTACGCCCGGAGTAGGTCCTTCATCTGCGACCGTACTATTTTCAGCATACATCGTATCGCCCCCCACCTTCCGTCCGAGCTTTCAGTCGTTATTTGGCCGGCGACCGAGTTTGGATCAGCTGAGCGCACGCTGACACAACGAAAGTTGGGACACGGGTCATTTCTCATTTGTTATTGGCCGAGGGCAGCTGCACTGTCACCGTCTGTTCACTTTTCCAAGTCATATTACGTACCCCCTGGTCACGACATTATATTTTCAAGGTTTTTGCACAGCCGACTCACGCAGCGAAGTTGTTTGGTCGCATTTGCGGTGTGGCTCAGTCACCTGGAGGGACGGGGATAATACGGCTGAGCAGGGAGAAGGAAGCACGTATGGGTGTTGGAGGCCGGCTCGTGTTTAAGAATTGAGAGATAAGGGACATAGTACGTGAGACGAAAATACAACGGGTTTTCGAATGGTGCAAATGTCCACAACGCGAGCACCATGACTGTGGCATAATTACTAATGGACTGTGTCGTCACGGGACAGCTCTAGCCTGTGTAGTGGTATATAAAGCTAGCACTAGCCGGATGTCTTTGGACTGAAATGCCCATCATTCTGAACACTTTTTCATCCTTTTAGCAACCACATTTCTGACACCTTGCACCATGGCATCATTTGAGACCAGCCCACAGCTTAGAAATTCGAGTCGCTCGCCGTCTCCCGACTCCTCCAGGACGTCTACGATGACAATGGCACTGTCACCCGTCGCCAGTGATGACGATATGAGCGATGATGATTCGTTCAGCGACTTTGATGTCGTCCCTTGCGATCCCAACCTTGGATTTGCTGTTGATGTCCAACAGGGACAGGTCAACGGACCAAACGCGCTGAAACCAGTGTATAGCGAGGATCTTCGTCAAATCTTCTTAAAATTCGAGAAACGACTGCAAGGTCCTGCAGAGAAAAGCAAACGGTCTGCCTCACCAGACAAGAGTAAGTCTTTCGTCTACATCTTTTATCCTGCCTAGCTTACACAAGATTTAAAGACAGTACGGCTTCCAGCTTATCTGAGCCTGAAGTCCGTCCCCAGACCCTGTCAGACCCGGAATTAAACGTCACTCGCGTGACTAGCAAGGGTCGACCAGGAACCTTGAGAGGCGTGAAAAAGAAGATTTCGCGTGCGGCCGTGCAGCCTGATCGCAGACGACGAGCCTTGGCCAGCAGGTTTCAGGAGTACGAATACATGCACCTGGGAGATGCACGTCAAACCACGAATGGACTGGTGGAAGTTGAAGTGGTCTGGGCCCCAATGTTCTTGACCTGCGATCAGTTACGCGGGAAGCTGGCAATTGCAGAGGCGAGGGACCTGGTGATCAGCAAGTTTGGTCAAGCTGTTTGGGAAAGAGAACAAAGCAGACTCTGCTGAGTCAGACGATTGAGAGATAGACTTACATTGATGAGAAGTTGATCTTATTCTAATGCTTAACCCAAACAGATTAATAGCAACGTTGTGTCAACGCTACTGTTGCTGCCACTGCCATTGAGAACCATCCCAGTACCTAAATCGTTGATAATCTTCATCCCAGCCCATTCTACCTGGCCTTGCGACTGAGGTGCTCTGTCCTCCCGTGTAACCCTGCCTCGTCTTTGACAACCTCTTTGTCCAAAAAATCCCGTGGTTTGGTGGATCTCGCTGATTCTCTGCGATATTGACAGCACCCGAACTAGGTCGCACGCCACAACGCACGTATCGAGAGATGCATTGAGTTAGCCGTCTATTTGATGGTGGATAAGTAGATATTGAATCTTTTGAGAGGGAAGCGATTAACACAGACTGACCGTGTTGCTATTCTGTCCCGTGAATGGCGTACCAGCGATGTAAACACGGCCTTAGGCAGGAATATTTAGTTGCACTATGCACTATACTAGTAATCATTGCTCTGTTATCCCTAGGGTCACAGACACCCTTACCCGGCTCAGTAATCATGCAGATGCGTACAGGAAAAATTGGCCTATTGGCATACCTAAGGGAGTTTCGTTACGTAATACCTGGTCTTTTTCCAAACCCGTGCGTGGCGCCCGAAATCTTTTTGGCGATTCCATTGCTCCTCTGTTGTTACAACAATATTTCCATGCCTATTAGTGAAAACCAGCTCATCACGGCCCACTCTGTGTCGTCTTCTACTAATATTGTCCGTTACATCAACCCAATCTGACTCCAAATCCATTGTAGAAGCGCTAGCTTCTGCTTGGGCTCGTGATTGCCGCAAATCTTTCTGAGACGTTTCCGGTTCTTCAATCTCCATTGGGCTTTGTGTCGTTGGTTCTAGTTGCGAGGGTTCTCCATATTCTTCCATAGTGCTTTTAGGCCATGAAGGCTGGGGTGCGGTTGCTTGATTTGCATAGCTGCTGGGCCCTGCTGTTGTATCTCCAGCTTGAGACCGTAATACTTGGGACGGATGTATTTCTAGCATATTTGGCCTCGTTTTCACAGAAAAAATGAAGCGATACCATTCCTCTGAGGCCTGAACTTCCGATGCGTCTAAGTGTACTCCTTGCAGTTCTGTGGGGAATAGAGATTGGAGCTTGTCTGTATGCTTTGTATATAACCAAGCATGGAATCCTGTGGCACGTGTTGTTACCACATGCAGCCTCTGGTATTGATGCGTTCTCACTATCTCTTCCGCATCTCTTCTTGCCTGTTTAATATGGTCATGATAATTCATGTTTGCTGGCGCCTTAGCTTCGAGAATAGTCTCTGCGGTCAGAGTTAAATGCTCTTCATCTATTCTCCACACAACTCTGTCTGTTCTGTGATATGATCCTTCTCTTCCTGGATTTCGCGATGCATTGAATTCAGCGCCAACTTGATATCCATCTTGTTGGGAGAAGTCGGTCTGAAGCTCCGAGAGCCAAAAATTGGCTTGTGGTCCTTCAAGATTCGGCTGACTTTGAGCGTACCGGTACATTGTTTGATGCAGTGGGCTTCCTAAAAGATTGCGGCAGATTTGACCATCCGACATTCGGTAAAAAGGAGGTCCATAATTTGCCATGTTGAGAATAGAGATGTGTAAATGTTAGTAGCTTTATATAATATGTCCTGGATGTTCGTGTACCAAAAAAGAAAAAAACAATTGCATAACATTCGGGGCGGCGGAGTCCGCGTATTTATAGCTACTATGCAGCAGTGTTTCTCTCCCCCATTAATTCAGACTGTAAATCTGTCATTGCTGCGTGTTGCTTACACTAAGACATGGGGATTATACAGAAACCATTCTGTGGTGTGTGACAGTGGCAGCCATAGCTGCCTTACTATTGACCGTAGGCGGCTGTGCACATTTCCTTTAGTTCATATGTTCCCTTTAACAGTGGAAAGACGCCCCACACCTTGTCTACACTCTTCTTGCCTCCTCTTTTCGTCCCACTTTCGTTTTGTCTCCACTCTTCTTGTCCACACTCGTCTTGTCTGTACTCCGTACTCCGTCTCCGTTCGTCTTGACTGCACTCCCCTTGTCTGCACTTCTGTCTGCACTCTTCTGTCTCCGTTCGTTTTGAGTGCATTTTTGCCTTACCCTTCTCTGCACTTCTGTCTGCGCTCTTCTGTCTGCATCTTATTGTCTTCACACCCATACCTGTTTCTCTTTCGCCTCTTCAAATTAATCCACACCACTTCCCGAGAAATATGACGGCTGAATTGATTGTGGAGCGTCTTTCTCCTTGTCTCCTAGAGAAGCGGGGATCCAAAAAAGCCCCTGATAGTTTTGACAATCGCTTGATCAAAACAATTTTGCGGGGGGATTCTAAAGCTCAGTCAATCCTCCGAACATCTTTCCGCGCATGGTTTATCTTGGAATTGGCAAATAATAAAGAAATTTGGAAAGATGTCGCAAAACTAGACGATGCCGAAGTTGTGTTATTGGCGGAGAAATTGCAAAACGAGCCTGCACATGCTTCTCTAGACGAACTGGTGAAACACATCTTTACAGGTGATACTCTTGTGATTAGAAATAGAAACTGTAATTTCTATGTTCTTTATAGCCACGCAGGAACTAGAAGTAATGCTAATTACATAATATAGATATTCTCGCTGAGTTTAAGAATTGCGTACTGCCTCATGAATCTTTATACCCTGAGTTCCCTGCAGAAGAACTTCGTTCAAATAAACGGCGGCGTTTGGGTGACGGCGATCCCAAAAGCCAGGAAGACCAAAGTCAAGGGGGGCAAGAAAGGCAGGATTATGGCGAGGATCTAAGTGCGCAAGAGGAAAGGGGAAATCAACCGCAACAGCTATCGCAGTCGTCAAATACCATTCCTCCGATATCCGCACAAATATTTAACCAAATTGATGACATTGTTGGTTTCCCGTCGCCATCTTTGCCCTTAGCCGAAAGTCTTCCAAAAGTTTTTAAGCCAAGAATGTGTGACGCAATTGTCAAAGATGACCTCTGCGTGGTGGCTTTTATCACGTTAAGCTATTTGAGTCCTTCCACAGTTCACTTGGATGTCGATATATACCGAGCCTCAGTACCAGATCTTGTTAATGAATTGTATGGTGAAACAGTTCGTTACGATGAACCGAGCGGATGGAAATTAATCTTGCAAAGCGGATCAGAAGTCTCGATTGAAAGTGAATTCGCTTTCGAACGTGCGCGAGAGACGGGGCTCCAAAATTTTATCGGCGAGTCGGTTCGTGCCGCGGTGAATAAGGATCCAGGACGTCAGATGGAAATCCGCAGAGGTGAAGAGTTGACACGGCGGGTCAGTCTTAAAATATCCTCGGGTCCATCTAGCCGGCTTCGCATAACTCTAGATGCAGCAGCAATGTCACCATTAGAGACTCAGTTATGGTTTAACATTGTCTGACGTCACCCCCTTCAAGGTAGATCCAAAAGTCAGATGATACTCTTGCTTGTTGTGTTGGGTTCAAAGTTTTCCATGTCTCGTCTCCTTCTTTTTTCCAGTACGCGTTCGTACAGCCTCTCCAGAGGAAAAGACGGTTATTCCCCCTAATCGCCCGACGCCTCGTAACCAGCGTACCTGCCTCCCATTTTGTCTCGTCTAGTGGTTCGATTTCCTGCCACTTCATTAGCAGAACTCTAACTCTGAAGTGTACAAAAAAAAAAAAAAAAATCCAGTACCATGTCTAGGTGGAAATACTGTTTAGGCAAACATTACCGCACCGCATCTGCTCACATTGTATAATGTGCTGAGTCCATGCGCCGCCAAAAAATTTAAGGTCAAAATTGCGACCTGAAAGTTTGGGTGTGCAGAATTTAGTCACGTGCTGCAGCTTGTGTGTGCACACTGGTATTGGACTGAGACAATGTGCTGCCCGGAGGGAAAAATGTTAGTCCTTCCGTTGCCCGGGCATGTGACCAAGACCAGCTATTGATGCGGATTAATGTAAAAGCGTACCACGATAAGGTATTGCGCGTGCCTCTTTGAACGGCACTAAGAATTTCCCTTGGAAGAAGATACCATCAATATCATCCTCGAGACCTTCGCACTTCGCATTAACCACATGGGATTGCATACCAGGCAACCCACCAGGCGAAACTATCGAACCATTGAGCTAGCGACTTCAGCAATTCACAAATGGATAGTTGCGTGGACCCCCACTGCGTGCTTTGCACGCTCGAAATGGAAGAAGACGATCCCATTGTTGTTGGTAAGTAAGCTCTCTCTCATCTCAGAAATGAAATGTAGCTAAGAACCTTAGTATCATCGGAGAACGAACCGTACTTTCAAGAGAAAGAGACTACGTATTGCCCTTGCATAATATTAAACTGCCGACACCCAAATGGCTTAGCATTAGCCTGCCACTCAATTTGCGCTGGAGAGGGTCTACCATCTTCAGGAACCTACAAAGTGACTAGTTGGGACCCTGGGTTTGAGCTATCTATTGACCGGTCGGTTTACTTTAAGCGTGAGCTGGCGCGTACCAGCGCTTCAATGCTTAATCTAGCACGATCGACTTTGCGGATTCAACAGAAGATAATTGAAGGATCAAGAGGTATAGTAACAACGTCTCGCTGTATATGGACAGCATCTGTGACACTACATGGCGAAACGTACGTTTCAGCTCTGAGTAATCAACCCACAGATAACCTTGTTTACGACCCTAGAACAGAATCAAGGATTGATGTTATTTATATCGCACGTGGTCCTCTAGGCGTAAAGAAAGTAATATTTGCCTGCTCAACGGAGACTATAGAAATTGAAAGTTACTCCTGGGACTGGTGGCAAGTCCTTCCACTAAATGAAGGCTGTAGACTTCTTTTTGAGTTCGACGTAATAATAGCCTACTCTCTTATTCCTTTAGCAACTATTATTTATACTAATGCGTATTAATTAATTTAGGGACTTAAAATTCGTGGTCTTCAGAGGGAAGATAATACAGACTTACATTTATCATTGTGGTCAACCCCGGTGTTCCGTCCGGAGCTTATTCGATTTCCTCTATCAGCAAACTCAGGGCCAGCCAGGTTTAACCGCATTATGATCAATGAACCGGGAACAACAGGCTACTCGGTAGCATGGAATGCCAGTCACCGAGCGTCCAGAATTATACAGCACGCAGCTATTAATGATAATATATCTCGCCAAACTGATATATCCGAAGAAGCCGCTACAATATGGCTGCATATTCCTCTTGGCCGCGACGAGCTATTAGACGAAATTTGGCGTCGTGATTGCAACATGAATCGTCAACAAGTAACAGATTTGATTCTGGTAACTACGACAGGCCGCGTACATGTGCTAGGGACATATCCAATGCCAGGTCAAACATATACATATTCCCTCGTCGCAAAACTCCAAAAAAAACCAGACTACATTTTCATTGACGACACAGCTGGAATACGTGAGCTGGCTCTTGAACCAGCACCGGAAATTAACTACACACAAAACTTGCGCATACCAGTACCTCAATCACACTACCCAAAACTTACTTCAGTTGAGAGTTATTTTTATACATCTGCGTCGCTAGAGAACCTTACGGCTATTAATATCTACGGTTCTGATAGCATCATTATGGGCTTATTATTATACTACCATGATGGCTCGCGAGCAAGCCTAGGAGAGGTAAGGCTAGATGGATTAATGGAGGTAAAACAGGTGCCTTATAATGCAACTATCCGATTTATTGTATCACGGACACCCGAGCAATGCCCGTATGTTCGCAGCGTTCTCGTCTATACGGCAAACACTGCGCTGAATCTCTCTCCCGCTAATTCAGGGTTAGACCTAGAGGTTTCCTGCTTTGGTACCTTGGAATGGTGGTTCACGAGACGGCAATGCCAACTAGCTCATAATGGGCGCACTAGTGCATCAACACGAAGATGATACATTTCAAGACACTGGACAGAATGTGGGAAGATGGATGGCCCGATACAGTAGCCGGATACTATTAATTCCTGAAAATAAAACTACGCGTGGTTGGGTCTGATTTGACTACGGGAGTGACTATCGATCGGTCAGACTTGCCATCAGTTAATCGTTGGACAACGAATGTAAGGCCTTAAGATGCAGTACATATATTAATATCATGGGATGAAGCTTTTTTGTACACATGTCACCGCTGGAAAGCAGATCTGTAAGAGGGAATAGAGTAGATTTCGCTGCAACGCGGGCGGTCAACAATTGGTGATGAAATAGTTACAGTGGGGGTGTTGCTGAACTCAGGCAGTGCCTGTTCCTTATCCTTGAAGGTCCCTCTTCTCGTTTTTCTGCTCCCAAAGTACGGAGTACATGTTTCTAATTGCCATTAGTGGTATCATACGATAATGCTCTGCTATTTCCAATAGCCTACGAAGCGATTTAATTTTTTCAGGAAGGGCGCGATTCCATTTAACGGAAATCATCTTGGTGTCAATCCATGAGTGGGCGATCTTCTTCGTCGGAGAACTCGTCCTGGTTTGTCTAAGAGTTTTATATCTCTTGTGGTGAGGATAAAGGAGTTGGAAGGAGAGCACAGTGACGAGAACATGGCAGAGGCTATTATGGAGTTCATTCGAGAACGTGGGATTGCATCAAAAGTTGGATACTTCATGATGGACAACACTGGCAACATGAACACGATGATCGACAAGTTGTCTAACGATTTAGAAAAGGAGTTAAATGCTTTCTACGATCCTCTAGTTATGTCCAACAGCTGGCCCAACTGGGAGCTAAAGAAAATGAATTGCTAAAATAGAAGCATGTTGAAAACCAAGTCAACGAGACGGAGGATCTCAATAAGCACCAGACCACTGACCCCACCAGCGTGCACACTTCAGTATTGAACGATCGGCATCATGGATCACGTACCACGATCAATTTTTGCATCGGGTAATTATAATCTATATATATTGCAATATTTGAGATTTAGTTAGGAAGTGATGAAAAGCAATCGGAGATATAGGGACTGCGCTTGGCATAAATTAACAACAACTGTCCAAAGAAAGCGTGAGCATGTGGCTCTGCAGACTTTGGCAAGGATGCGACCAAGAAGGCAATACGTCGTAAGAATGGCAATTCACCGTAAAGTAAAGGGAAAACAGCGAAAAAGACCGCGCGCTACAGTACACACATGGCGAGCTGCATCGCGGTCAGTTGGCGCGATCAACGTTTGCCAGCAATACCTAGCGGCATGGGTCGTGTGCTCTCACTTGGCCCAGCTAGCAGGTTGAGTGTTCTAAATTGGAGACCAGACCGAGTAGCACTGCAAAGACGCGCTTACATACTCACAAGAGTTCTGGCTATGAGGAGAAAAGGCGGCACGAAAGCGGCTATCGGGGGTGTGGAGGATGGTTATAATTCGGAGTTCAGCGAAGATCAGAAATGGTGCTCGCGTTTGGCACCAAGCAGTGGCGCCGCGGCGTATTATCGCGGATACCCATAGTTGTGAATTGTCCGTCGCCGCTGCACGGCTGTTAAACGACGGGTAGACTCTGAGAGTTGTACTCCTGCACTGTGTGGCGACCTCGGATTGATAGTTGACCGCTGGCAAGGCAAAATATTGTGTTAACGTACGAGAGGTTGAAGAGGCAATGGAGAGTACAGCCCCTATGGCTCATCTCGCTTCCTGCTGAGGCAAGATTGCAAGTCGAACCACGCTATTGTTCGTGTTGAGTGTGCGCAGCCACGAGCATGACTGTCCTAGAGGAGCCTAAATATCATTTAAGAGTCAATTCATACAGCAAGCTCCAGCATCTCGATATCTAAAGACTATGCACAGTGTTTTGCGTGGATCACAGGAGGCTGAAACACTGGGACAGGCCCTCACGCATGATTTACCCCGCATGCCCCCTAAAAACACATGCACACACATCAACACTAGTTTGGACAGAAAGCCCTAAAATAAAACAAAAAACTCAAATTTGTACCCTTCGATAGTCCTCCTGATAAAATCCAAGATTCGCTAACAGAGAGCCGGGTTCTTAGTCACGGTGTCATCCCTTCTGTGTGCACGGTGTAGGATTCGCTCGCCGCGGGAGTCCCGCGATGCGGATGAGGGAATGCGCTGTATGCCTGGATTGGCCGTTTTGGCCGTGCGTAGCCCGGCGGCCAAATTTCGTACCCTGATTGAGATCTGGCTTGATCGCGTGGTTGCGTGCCGGTCGGAAGATTAGGGGGCATAGGAAGTCGCCTAGCCTGCCTCCGCCTGGCATTGGAGTTAGAGGGGCGTGCAGCTGGCGATTGCGTAGAAGCAACAATCACATTGGAACGTGGACTTGTGCTTTCTCCCATGTCAGCAACTGGGGCATGGCGGACAAACGTATAATTACTTTCCCGAGCTATCCCGGAGACAGACTCTGACGTGAAAGATGATGCTTGAGATCTTGGCGACGTCTCATGAAGAGCATTCTGTTGCTCCGCACTGCTGTCAATTTCTAGTGGATCGCCTCGTGCCACCCCGCGAAGGTGTGGCGAATGGCTCGAACGCTGTGATGGGGGAGTCATGGGCTGGAATATTTCGTCAGATCTATCCTTGGACGACCCGGCCGCTGCTCCTCGCTGTCGAGCTCTGTCTTCATTGGCCCCCGACTCGTCTTCCTGACAAATTTCTTCATCAATAACCCTACCATCGGGACGTATGCCATAGTCTGCGTTCAGATTTCGAGGCGTGATGGAGTTTATGATGCCATCGAAGTATGCATCAACTTGGGGGTCTGGGTGAAGCGAGTCTCGTAGCGCTGGAACACTAGCACTTGCGTCTGTGAGTATCAAGGTATTAGTTTCTGATTGTACTGTGTCCAATGGCAAGGAAAACAGGGATTCACCACCATAAGCCTCCGGGGGTGCCACGACAATTTCCTGCGGGTGTTTCCTCATGAATTCCGCTATAGTGGGCCAATGTCGAATGGGGATTTGAGGATCAAATGTCCGCAAGTTTTGAGCCTCGATCCAATCATAACCCGCTTCACCGGAAAAGAACTGGTGGTCGAGGAACTTGATCGGAAACTCCCTGCGTCCTTCCAGCGGCTCTCCATCTTGATAACCTGGACTCCAGATGTACTCTCCAGTGTCAGAGTCACGCCCATGTGAGAGACGGCGGGGATAATCAAGAAGCCCTGTTGATCCAATGGAACCTGGTACTCCAATTTTCTCGAATGAGCCGAATGGCAACACGATAACAGCATAGGTCAAGTTGTCTTCCCGCCTGGTGCAGTATATTTTTCCAACCCTGGGTTGGGTTATCACAGCGTCTGTTTTGGAGTTTGGGATATCGATCGCCGCCGATGTGAACGTTCGTTTCGCTGGTTCTCGAGGCCGCTGAGCTTGCGCCTTCTCGGTCGAAGTTCTTTTCCTTTTCCGACTCGGTCTATTCAACAAGGCGGCAGCTTGGGCTTCAAAGTATCGATTCGTCACGGCATTGTATTCCCGAATATCTTCTGTCGTGCAACCGACAATGCGGTAACCAAAGAGCGAAATTTTCTTAGATCTGTGTTTGGTCATATTATGGGCACTTGTGTGCGCATTCGAGGTGTAAAGGGGATTTTTCCAGAAAGCCATGGCGTGATCCCGACAGTAGAAGATGTAGTATCGATTACTGTTTTTGGGGTGCTCAATGGTGTCAAACCCGAATTTAAGTTGCCCGTTATGATACAAGTCCGAAAAGTTGATGGTCTTTTCGTTATTGACATCCATAACAGGTAAAGGATTACTATGAGGGTCTAGCTCGTTTGTAGCTGGTACGGGAACATCACCACGACCATGTGATTCGCATCGTCCAAGCAGGCCTTGAAGGGCAGCTCCAGAAACTTTCAAGGTGACCAATCCGATCCTCCCGAGGGGCGTTGCTGTTGCTACTTGGTCCGTTAGTACTATTACCACTTCACGGCTTTTGTTTAATTTAACATGAACTTGAGGTAAGACCACTGTTACCTTCGTTGACGTTCCGTGGCTGTTCGTCACCGTCACTTGCACACGTCTGGGAGCCTTCCATGGGCTCCGGCTCTTCGACGCCCTGGGCTGCAGGACTCTGAATGAGGGGACGAGTTGAAGCTGCAGAGCTCTCTGTAAGGTCCGCAGGAAGAGCTTGCGATTCCTGGTACTTAGCGGTGGGGGAAACGGAGGGACGATGAACTGTTGCGAGATGAATCGCCCCCTCTAAATCCAATGTATCTTTCTTGTCTAACTCTTCCAATTGGGCTTGATAAAGACTCCACCACTCGTCATGATTCGCGACGTAGTCCTCGTTTAGATGTCCCAATTTGTCAATGAGCTCACGCATGCGACTTACGAGCTGACGCTTCTCTGCGTCATGATTCTTCTTGTTTCGAATCGCGGCAAGTTTAGCGTTGGCACTCGCCAATTCAGATTGTATGTGTTCCTGCTCAACTGAATATACATGATCTGGGGAGCTCGGTAAGGCTGTTGGACATGGCCATGATTTGACCAGATTGACCAACGCCGCTTTCGACTGTCGTTTACGCAGAACACTTGCTTTCACTCGATCTGCGGACGTCTGCCCGTCCTCAACGTGGGAGATAGATCGTCTCAATGAAGACGATATGAGTTAGTACCAGATTTTGATTCAAAGAAAAGAACCATTCCTGCTCACATGCTAGAATTGCCACTCATTTCGATGCACTTTTAATCTGTACGTTCTGGTTGGGGTGCAGCATGAACAGGATGAACCCAGCAAGAAGATGGGCACAGTCAATACAGTCAACAGTCTGCAAATAATTAAAAAGCCAATCACTAATTGGATAAGAAAACACAAGATGTCGGTCTAGGACTATATTTGAGAAGGCGCGACAACATATTTGCTGGAAATTGCTCACAATATGGCCGAAATAAAAGGTCGCAGGCACTCAATATGTGCGTATCCACAGACCTTCCAATCCTGAAGCCGTTGTTGGTTTCTGTTTTTCTTTTCGTTTTTCTCCCAAGACTTGTACACAGCCAAAGACTTCAAGCTCAAAACAGAATCCCGCTGCCAGGTTGCAATTCTGCGCAAACTCATGCTGTCCTGTCTAACCTGCCCCTCACACCATGAACACTGTGGTGGTGGGGCCCCCCCCCAAAAACCCCTCTGACTTTGTTGACGGGCGCTAAGCATTATCCAATGAAGGCTCCTGGTTACACTTTCATCCCTGTCGTCTGTTGGTTGTTCAGCAACTTCAGTCAGTCAACGCAACGCTAACCCCTGTCGTACTGTTGTTGGTTGCGATGATATTCAGCAGTATCAGTCACTCAACCAACGTTTGTTCTCGCCATACGGTTATCCCTGTCTTTATCACATTTTTAAGTGATCTAAATACGCTAAATTTGGGCGCTTCGGTGAAAATTCTTTCAGTTGTGGCGGAGTCGACCTGTGCTTGCGCTAGTTCAAAGCCCGTCTTTCCAACCTGTGAGGTTGCACTTGCACCGGAAGCAACTCTCCACGTCCCGCGGGTAGGGACTTTTGGAAAGTGAAGAAAAGGAAGACGCCCGGCTTAACTGTATGATGGTGGGTAGTAAACTACAACTAGGATAGGAATGACGTGATTCTGTTCAAATTTATAACCGTACAAGTACAGTTCAGTAGCCAAAGTCGGAGGCGCTTGCACATCTCATTGTGATTTCGGGTGGAATGTTCTTCCGTTATGCCACCACCTCGTAACTCTCAGCGTATGCCTTGCATCCCGCGTTTTTCCCTCTTACACATAACTCCGAACTAGTGAAGGACCAGGTTTGCTGGCCGTATAGAATTTTCTCTACAAAAGCACGTTTGAACGGTTTTGTATGTAAGAGCTAAAGAAGCACAATGTCATTTATGGACTATATTTTTCTTTCAAATTGTAGCAAATTACTCATCCACTTCCCATGCTAAAACTCTTGTTTCCATTCTCTCCAACCTGCTCTCTGCAGATCCCTCCATATCAGCCTTTTCCCTCCATCTCATCCAGCCTCGACACTCACGCATCTTGCGGTGGTATCTCGGCTTCTCCAAAGAATTGCGAATGCAAAATTCTTCCGCGCACCATAACAAAGCCAAAAATCTCCGCGATCCCAGCTTGCTTTCATATTTAAGGGAAAGTCGCTGATCATTCTTCAGATAGCCGGACGCTATGGTACAGAAGGGACAAAGGACGCTTCAGAGTGAGACAACAGCACCATCACCCAGGGCCTTACGACATGCTTGTAACGTCTCGCATGCAACACTCTCCAAGAAACTGTGTGTCACAGAGAAATCTCTTCTATAAAAAATGGTTAGAGATGAGTCTTCGGCGGGATTGTTGTAGTACATACATAATGGTGTCAACTCTGTTTGAGTACGCAACCGCAAGGAACAATGATTTAGCGATGGAAAGCGACCAGCGCTTGCCCAATCGAATATTGCGAGCAATCTCACGTCGCGGCTTCCGTCCTTCCAGCGCCATGACATACATGTCGAGCATCACGGTAGAATTGTCATGGCCGCGATGGCTCCGGAACAATCCATGCTGTCTGCGATAGTTGATGATCGGCTTCAGTGAGGTCAAAACTCTGTTTAACTGCACGTAGGCAAGTCGATGTTCCCAGTAAGGTCTCTTTTCATCCGAGATTATGTTGTCCACAGTCTGAAATACATTTTGGATGTCCTTATCAGTTGCAGCCGTGCTGATTTCAGATGTGTTTGACACTAGAGTCGACCAGAAACTAAGGATCTGCTCTTGATTGCTAATAAAAAACGGCCACAGATCCTCACGAACTAGTGGTGTTAGTAGAGAGCTCTGCTCGTTAGTCAAGCCATTCTTCTGCATCAATCCATTCTGCACGCCGCGTACCAACTCCAACCCTAGATCTGTCTCGAAGTCCGGGACTTCTGTTAGTAGCTCTGCCCAGCCATCAAGCGCAGATACGTGCACGAGTACGCAGGCGGCAAACCGCGCAAGGAGGACTCGTAGGCTCCTGTCGTCCACAATGCAGTTGATGTACACATGTTGAACAAGTGCCTTGAAAGTATGGATGAAGTTTGACTCAGAACCTGTCCAATGTGCCAGCTCTTCAGCCAATTGTGAGCACGCATAGTTCATGAGAGCAGATATGCTGTATCTATAAGCAAAAAGCCACATCCTACTGTGACCCACACATATATCAATGGCCGATATCGTCTCTCCTACATAATTCCTGATCTGCGAACTGTTGCTCCCAATACTGTAGTTTTTCTTGAACGAGGAAATGCAAAGTCGTTCAACGTCTGCGGACTTCTCTGTGTCCTCGTTGATGGAGCGCTGTCGCTTAGGTGGAGCCTGCGGAGCTGATTTGTGAAAATATGGTGCTTGACGGACAGCAATAGGGTGAGCGAAAGAGCTTGATGAAATTGGGTTTGGCGCCTCAGAACTGTGAGAGAACAATTTTTCCTGTGCAGAACAAGTCATTTCGTACGCGCCAGAGTAAACAAATTGATAGAAGCGCTGGAATGTGTCAGGGCTGACCTCCAAGGACAACACAGCGCCCTCAGATCCTTGGTGACCTCTAAGCAAAGTATCAAAAACAGGTGACAGGCGAGAAACCATTGTTTTTAGAGCAACAAAGCGGTCTAATTCATTGCCGCACAGCTTCAATGTGCATGTATCTGCAAATTCCTCCCGCCTCATGTCGAAAACTCCTCGGTAACAAGACGCGGGGTTGTCCATATTCATGCTGGAGACAATCTTGTGACTGAAAACGGTTTGTAACACAGCAGTCATTTGCATGCTTCGTAAATCTATGGCTTCTGGTCGGGGTTACCACTCTTAAGTATGCATGCTTTGTTTTATTATGGATTTATTTAATTGACACGAAGTTCGCATTCGAAATACTGGGACGTGAGAATGCGTGCAACATTCCCGAATTCTTTTTCCGGTCTCCTTATGGCGACTGCTGGTTAGCGTTAAGGATACTGCTTCTGCGTGCAGGATTCGGGAGGATGATTCCGATAAGCAAGTTAACGAGCGACCTTGATATGCTCAAAGGGTAACTAGATCATGAGATTCGGTAGGAGTGGAGTCGGCGTCGGATTCAGGAAACGGGATGCTGAATTTGGGTAGTCTGAATGCTGTTTTCGCCCCGCTTGGCACAGCTAAATAACCACACAGGGACCAACTTGCTGAAGTCCTTTGGATTTTCTCTCTTTCATTTTATTTTAATAATCTCAACAAAGAAAGAAAAAAAAAACTCCAGGTTATAGTTTTTTGGCCAGAATTCACCGAAGCAACCAGGCAGACTTAAAAGCTAGCAAGCGTCAAGAAACAATCCAGCAGCTATTTGAAGGTTTTGAGATGTGGTCTGCGATGCCCAATAGTTCAATACATGGAGCGTCTTGCCCTTGGACAGAAGAGATAGCAGGCTCGGACCCCATGGAAATTGACGGACCTGATTCTCGAGAGTTCGATCAAGTGCGCTCGTCACATGCTCGTCACATCCCGGGCTCTGGAGTTTTGTGCATGGGCAATGCCTTTTCTCTTCCTAGTACGCTAACACAAGGTAATATCGTTAACATACACTAGCGATAAATCACAAATTTAGCGGCTGTTGACAGTGATGACTACTACAGCGACGGAGTTGCAAGATCTCTCAACCCACCTAGACAAACTTCGATTAACAGATCCTCAAGATTGCGAGATGGATTACGACGGAAAGGTGGCAGCACGAATTGAGTTCTTTTGTAATGAGCTGGCGGGGACCAACGTTGTGCGTTCGTTCGCAGTGAACTGTGAGAATACATTAGCTAGTTGGTGCGCCTTACTACGGACGACGACGTTGCCCCGCAATGTAGCCAGTAATGATCCCCGTATCACTGTCGCATTTAAAAGTCTTGACAAAATCATATACTATCAGCAAGGCACCTGTTTACTGCGGCGTCTAGCTTTTGTGCAGTTAATTAAAATTTTTAGGCATATTGAGATTGTACTCGCATTGGAGAAAAGAAATGGACATGCTCGATGGAAGCTAGGGCGTCAAATTGCAAGCGTTGCGCTTGACCTATACATGGACGCCCAGGACAGTACTCTAGCAAAGCCAATATTGAGACAACAGCTGAAGGAACGTAAGAGATATGGTCAAAGCTGGTACTTGCTTTCCGGACCAAGCTCTCTGCTTGTTTTGGCGTATTCAGAGAAGGCTGAATGCATAGTGTAGGTTACTCTCCGCCATCCTTCTCTAGCCCTCTATTGACTTTTTTGCAGTAAGAACTTCAAGAAAGTCAACGGTGCGCTCATGCGCAAGTTAGCGCCAACGGCTCTAGCAAAATGTTCTGAAGCGCTTATCTACATTGCCTCCAGGCTGGATAAGGAGGTTGAGTTAGCAACGGACTGTGGTTTGCCATACGGCCCGGTCACATCTACCCAAATTGTTAAATTCATCGCCAACAAAGAGTCAGAGGTTGGCACTTAATAGTTATGTAGTCGCGGCGTGGAGCCGACGAATCGAGTTACACTCTCCGGACTATAGCGCAGGCGCGCCAAATGGAAGGGATGGAAAGGGCTAATGAAGGGGGTGTGTATTACATAGGTAGAGGTTAACTAACACAGAGATTTACTCAGAACGCCAGGTCAAGCTATTGTGGTATTGTGGTATTGTGGATTGAGCTGCGACTAGCCCGTTCATAGTGCAGGCAGTGGATAGACTTAGGCAGAGCTTGGGTACAGGAGCGGCGTGAAAGTAAACGTCATAATCGACCATGGCTGATCATTGAAACCTGCTTTACGTGAAAACAAACATGCATTATGAGAGTGAGCCACGCCAGTGAATGTGATGGTGAGTGTTAAGGATCGAGGTGGCGTTAAAATTGGCTGTGCAAACAATTGAATGCTTCATGCCGGCCTTCCACAAACTTGTCTGCCACGGTACTGCTTCCGTACTACTGCTTTAGTACTACGGCTTTAGTACTACGGCTTTAGTAATACAGCTTCCTGTGCTACAGCTTCCTGTACTACTGCTAGGGTAGAGCTACTTGCCCGCTGCCCACTTTGCCGTGGCCACATTGCAGCGTCCACATTGCAGCATCCACATTGCAGCGTCCACATTGCAGCGTCCACACTACAGCGTTCACATTGCAGCGTTCACATTGCAGCGTCCGCATTGCAGCCTCCACACTACAGCGTTCACATTGCAGCCTCCACACTGCAGCACCCACACTACAGCGTTCACATTGCAGCGTCCACATTGCAGCGTTCACATTGCAGCGTCCACCTTGTGGCGTCCTCTTTCTACCGCTGAGGACACTTTCTACACTATAGCCGACCTTTCACTATCACTTTCACTTTCAATCTTACAGCCCTAACCCCCTCACCGCCACCGCTGTTCTTGTCCGAATGTCTAGTCCGTTCATTGTTCCGGTCTTTTTCTCATCACTGCAACTACTCTCTGATGCTACTGCGACATCTGGGGATGTTCCCTTACCCCCACTGTCACTACTGTAGATTTTCAATATGTCTATCATCACTGCCACAACTATTTATAATATGCCACAACCTCCACCACCGCCGCTCCAACAACAATTGCCACTGTTCATGCTAACCACGACCATCACGACGATCTATCACTACCTGCTTCGATTTCTATAAAAGGGTCGAAATTAAGATCATCCTCACTCAGCTTGGCGCTATTGGAACTGTTCGGAGTGTTGGTAATGTTCGCAGCGTTCGCGGTGCGGGTGGTGTCAGGAGTGTTTGAACTAAGTAATTTCCTCATGTATGCCAGATGAGCCGATCTCTTTGTGGCATCTGGTCTAGATTCGCCAATCGCTGCAAGGTAATCTGCTGCTGCGGCTAGTTCAGGGGGATACTGTTCTTGAACCTTAATACCCAGCTGAATGAGTTTTTTATTGGAGAAACGAATGTCCGACCTGTCTCAGTCAGCTAAGTCAGCCAAAAAGATGAGGTTGACTTACACTATCTGCTCTGCCTTGGGCGTATGTACTACCGCAAGCAATGGTGACCCTCTTGTTAGATCAAGCCAGCGCTTGCTCATCCTGACCTGCTTGACCGCCTGATACCTGGCGTTATTGTCAGACTGTTGACCGCGAGCTCGTACGTATGCATCTATGGCAACACTGTCGCTTCTTTTCTTCGCGACAATCTGACCACTTTGGCGGTCTGTCTTGATTCTTGTCTTAAGAACTGCCATCAGATTTGTTAGTTGGATGGCCCCTAGCCTTGCTTTTAAAGGGTCTAGGCTAGCAATGTGCTGGTCCAGCGTTGTGAATGCGCCGTCCAAGTGTCGATCGTCTAGTATTTCATTTGGTTGCAGTGTGGCCTCGCGCGACAAGTCAACCCACACATCATAAATACTTTCTAAAGACTTTTCAAAGAACCTCTTCGCGTCGTCTCTGATCACGCCATGCGCGAGCGGGCCCAAATGTGTTGTCATTGCAACAAGTTGTTCTGAGTGTCTCTCGCTAGTGCAAGCAGAAATCAGCAATTTTCACTCAGGTAGCGAACAATAAAATACACTCCCAAGCCGATGACATTTTATGCGGCCCAAGAGCAAATAGCCAAGAGCTGTAAGCTGTTTTTTGTTTCTGGAAATGGGAGGGTTAACTGCAATATAGGTTAGGCTAATTTTACTGATGGAACCTGTTTCCAAATTTCTCATCTGGAAGGGGGCTGTGGGTAGGGGCTACATAGCGCTGCGCTCACAAGAACATAAAACGGACACTCTAGTAGTGGAGGTGGCAGCGAAGGGTTGGTCGCCCGGCACAACTACAGTGCAGGAAATAGGCGGAGCAGTGAAAAGCTAGTGGTAGTAGGGCTAGCTCAAACTGCGGAAACAGTAGCCGTCAACAGGAATGGTCCAACAATAGTCGAGTACTGTGACTAAAATTGAACTGCGAAACTAGACCTTGTATTTGGAAATGAAGTATTTAAATGCGTCAGTCTATAACTAGTATGGAGCTCTAGTAGAGCGTGCTGGCATCTGACACAAATCTCATACCATATTCTACCTCGCTTGTCTTGTCCCTTAAAAATGTCCATCACTTGTCTTCTGACTCTCCACGATAGGCCTATGCAAGGCATATTTGTAGAGCTCCAGGACACCAATTGTCGACAAGGTCGATTTGTTGCGTATTCTGACGAGTTGGGAAGAGTGAATGAATGGCTTAGCCTCCGTGACGGCAAGGTCCGTCTCGTACCGTCCATACAAAATACAGGGGACATGCATTGGCAAATGAACTTTCATGTCCAGCCTTTTTTTGGCCAGAATCGTCTACCAGAAGCATGGCGTATCAACTGGGTATCAAAGAAAGAACATACTCATGTGGCTCTGAACGTTGATAAATACGTGTTCGCCATCTCCAGCGAAGACACCCCGGATGCACTTCCTTCTGGTGAGACAATCCAATCTCACAAAATTTCAGTCGATGAATCACCGGACGCCGATGCCACCTGCAGTCAATCCAGCTCAGAAAACATAAGAATCCGCGTCATTACCTTTTTGCCACACGACAAAACGCAACAAATTGCCACACCCGTTTCAGAGAACTCTGCTCAGACGGAAAGTCTAGAGGCGACTCCCTGTGTTGATTGCAGAGGCCGAAAGAAAGAAGCATCGCATGGGTGGCGCCTGAGGCGCTCAGCTAGGCTCTCAAAGTCTTAGATCGTATTGGAAGATGGACGAAACCAATGAAGAGAGCTGGGTTAATGTTCGAGATGCTTACAGCAGAAACGGAAAGGAACATCTTTCAGCGCGAAAGGGAGCTTGACGCCGAGTGTCAAAAGCTTTTTGAAACTTCTCAGCATCTAAATATTAGTTATGTAGGCTTGCATAATCGAATAATTTGCCACTTCTTTTCGAAGAGTAAAAATGCGATTGGTCTTCGCCTGTAAAACACTTCGTCTGTAAAACACTTCGAGGATGTTGTGCACCTGCGTATACTTGAGTATATAATTATAAGTTTAAATGAAACAAAACAGAACAAAGTTACACGAAGCGTGGCCTAAGGTGGCTGCATT
>JASWJB010000411.1:0-32218 GCA_032433595.1 Conoideocrella luteorostrata
TTTGAAATGTTAAATCGTCCCCCCCCCCCCCCCAATAACTATTGAAATGTTACAATTTCTAATCAATATCTGCTCTTTTAATTTTTTTTTACTACAGTTCTCGATCCTATTTCCACCAAGGGTCTCACTGCCGCCGACGTCGACGACCTTACCCGCAGCACGCGCGAGCTCATGCTTAAGGAACTCTACGCTCTTACTGCAAAAGCTCAAGGACGACCCATGGCTGTCCCCGCTTCAAATGACAAGTCTTCAGGAAAGAGCTCCTCGGTGGAAACCTAGTTCAGGCATATAAAACCTTGAAAAAAAGAGGAGAATAAAAAAATTAACGAGAATCTCAAAACCCGCCAAGCGCCAGCACTGATGTGCCCCAACTGTTGTGGCGGGCACCATCTGCTGGTGCATGTACATGGCCTCTTGGCGGCCAACATTTAAATGAAATGTAACAGAGTCATGGGACAAAGACGGAGACGAAGAAGACCGGGATGCTATTCTTATTGTGGACTAGAAGATACAGGAAGATCAACATGATTTGATTGATACCCCCTACATAGATTACGACGACTTGTACCTCACGTGCAAGCAGAGTATATATTATCAGTTTAACCCCAAAAAAATTGAGAAAACAATAAGAAAGGAAAAAAAATAAATAAATGTGCAGGCATGCACTGTACAAGTGTACAATTGCGTGAGTGTGTGAACGTGTGTGTATCATCATCTACGTTTTGTACCTATACATAAATGGATACATTTGCAACGCCGAAAATGGGAGGCCGGTGAGAACCCGCCATGACAGACCGAAACTCCAATCCTTCTTTCATGCCATCCATCCCTTCATCAAAGCACAAAACGCATACAATTGGCATTCGGCATATAGCCTGTACATAACCACAACCACCCGCCATCTCAGTCCATTAGTCACTCAATGCCTGCAGAGCTTGTGTAAGTGTCACCACCCTCAAACTCTTACCCCTCTTCAAGCCCTGCCCTGCAGAAGAAGCATTGGTCACGGTCGGGCTCTTCCCTTCATCCCACTTTCGAAAAACACGCTTCAGATCTCGTGGAATCCCTTCCAACACGACCGTCGCTACGGGGACAAAGGGTCGGTCTTCCATGCTTGAGGCGAGGATGGCATATTCCTGCGCAAAGTCGAGGGCGTTGCGGAATGACGAGTATTGAGAGTTGGCGCGGGACCCGACAATGATGTAGATTTCGAAAAAGGCGTCTAGGATGTATATACTTGCCGAAGATAAGTCGGCTTGATTGAAAGGGCTGATTTCAAAGATCTAGATATTATGTTAGGCATGACATGATTGTTGAGGATGAATGAGGGGATATGCTGATGTTGCTGTTAAGAGTATATATACACAATGAGCGAGCGTTTGTTCATACCTGTTGTCGTGAGTCTGCATTCGAGCAATAAAGTCGGCTGCAGTACTTGGCATAACTTGGCTTGAGGCGCCAATGATCAGCAGAGTGAGGCTTGGGGCTCTTGTCGTCAAAAAGTTCCCAGAAAGAGTCCGGCTCGCGGCCGTCTTCATATTCAACCAGCTCCCCAGTGAGACTGAGATCCATGCCAACTAGTCTGGCGCAACTGACTTCGGCAACGTCGCTGCCTTTACCGTTCCACATGTAGCAATTGCCTCCCTTGGTGATGAGGTATGTGAATCCGGCGCACAAACTGGACGTGCTGTAGCTCACCTCGTCGAAAGCAACTTGGCCAAGGTATCGCCTGCCACAGAGCATATTCGGCGCAAGCGAATCATACTTTATGCTTGAGCCTCTCCTCACAATTACGACGCCACCAAGAGCTTGAATAAATTCAGCAGTCTCCTTTCCTTGACTGAGTTTGACGAGTTTGCCTCCGAGTGAGCGAGCCTCTCGTTGCGCAAAAAGCTGTGCGTCTTCGGCGGCGGACTCCGGCACTTCGTCGCCAACCCAAAAATAAATCTCATATACCTTCTTGCCGGATTGGTTGGCAAAATTGTGTGCGCAAACATACATTTCTTTGTCAAACAATACTCGCTCGTTCTGTGGAGACACCGGCACCTTCTTTCCATCGCCCAAGATCTGGAACATTTGAAGCCCGAGACTCGTCACCTTATTGCTAGTCTCTGGGCGGCTCGTTAAGATCTGTTCGGGGTCGATTTTTATCGTCTGCCTAGTTTGCGGCGGACCAAAAAAGTCGGATAGGATCATCGACACCTCGTTCGCTTGCTTGGTAGGCGAGCGAGCAGGCGAAGCAAGGGCGACGGGTGATTTATGGCCCTCGGCAGAAAAGTCGGACAACGGCCTACTTAGCCTCTTCAGTCCTGCAGGAGTTGTACGTTCGTCAAAAGATGGCTTTGATATCGGGGGTGACCGAATGCCGGATCGAGGTGATGCAACCCTCATGGACGGAAGCGAGTCTCGATCACTCTTGGTAGGTGAAGGCGGCTCTGTAAGCTTCGTAGGTGATCTTGACCCCGTACGCTGATTGCTGAGCCTGACTGGTTCCTTGGGTGGTTCCTGCTTGACATCGTGAGACGAGCCTTCATCAAAGAACCGAGACACGCGCTTCATGTCCAGTTTCTTGGGTGAGGATGCCGGCGAAGCATCATCACCACGCTGTGGGTTTGCCTTGACGGGTGATGATGAAGTTTCTCTCGACCCCAGAGGTTGAGACCGTCCACGGGATATAGGGCGAGTTGTTGGCTCAGGCGACTTGATTGGTTCAATAGCCTTGGGTCCTGGTGTTGGTAACAGTTTGCTTGGCATAGTCGCCGCTTTGGCAGCAACTTGCTCCTGAATTGAGAGAGCAGCTGGTTTTTGTTGCGAGGTTGAAGGCTGGACCTTGTGGCTCTCGATGGACAATGATTTGACTGGCAATTCCCGCTCCGGCTGCTCTGTCTCTTTTGATCTTTCTGCTCTAGAAGCAGGCGCGAATTGTAATGCATCCTGGCCGGAACCTGAAGAAGAGATGGCTGCTGCGCTCGTTGGAGCTTTTCGCCTTGGGCCACGCGCTCGGTTCTTAGTCATGTGTGTAAGTTGAGGTCCAGGCACAGATTGCTCGACAGTGTCACCAGCCTTTGAAATTAGAGGTTTCCCGGAATTACCGGGGCTTCGCCCACCATTAGTAGACATTGCTGGTGGTCCCTTTGCTAGCAACCCAGCCAAACCAGGGTTGAATCGATCAGCTAGTTTTGATGGCGCACTCGTCTCCTTTTTCAAGCTTGGAATTGCTCGAGGTTCAACTTTTGTCTTGACCGCCTGGGGCTCTGTTGATAAGTGTCTCAGCTTTTCCGCACTCGGGCTTTTGGCAGGAGATTGTGTTACGTTGGGTGATCTTGGAGAAAAAGCCGAACCGCTCGGTACTCTCTTAGGGCCCGGGATCGGTTTGGGGGAATCTGCCTTCTTCGATCCTATGGTTGCGGTTGATTCTGACGTCCTACTCTTGTTTACCATGGCTGCAGCCGATTTGCCCAACTCTGCTCTTTTAGCCAACCCCTCTGGTACCGGCTTTTCAACAGAAGAGCTCGGAGTTCTTGTCACGCTTCGGCCCTCAGCTTGGGCGGACTTGAAATCCGCCTTCTTCTTCAAGATTGCGTCTTTGAATTCGTCCTTCCTTTCACTTTTCTTGGGACCATCCGTAACATTGAGACCCGCTTTGCCGCGAAGGATATTCGTCTTCAACTCGTCTGGAGCAACATAATTCTGCGTTTGGGTCTTGCGTAAATTGCCAAAGACGTTTTTGAATTCCGGTTCGTTGGATTTGGGAGGCTCTTTTTCTGCAGGTCGTTGCCTCAGAGTTGATCTAAAGTCTTTAGTAGGCGGGGTTTGCGGTTTGGGCTTGACCGGTGGTGGGCTCATCATGACTGGCACCACCCGCTTTGTGGTTTCCTCCACTGTCGGTTCTTCTGATTTTTCTTCAATGACGTCCGATTCTGATTCAGCGTCAACCTTGGCGAGCTCTGGGTCAGATTGCTTTTGGGAAATGCTAGGTTTCGAACCATGGCCATACACAGGTCCATTTGCATTTGGAGGCGGTGAGTAAATGCCGCCAAGTCCAGTACGGTTGGATTTAGCTACGTTTCCCAGCGCCGATTGTCTCATGAGCCCTCCAATACTAACTTGATGCTTGTGTGAGACTGATGTCGGACGACTTGACTCGTTAGCAGCCTTATCCCTCCATGTGGGCTGGGACGGTGATGGGGACGGCTTCGGAGACTCAGGTCTATTCAGGGCGCTTTCAAGCCAACTTGACTTGGTGGGACTCCAGCGCCTGGTATCCATGGTCTTCGATGGGCTTGTGGGAATTCTAGCAACATCCTCATCCCGTTGTATCTCGCGGCTCGCACTTTCCAGTGAGCCTTGACTTGAGGATTTAGAAACATCACCCGAATCAGATTGCTTGTCGCCATGTCGTGACGTAGGTCTACTGGAAGTTGGGGTTGTAGAATTCCCCCGAGTCACCCCTTGTTGTCTTGAGCTCATATGCACCGATGACCTATCGTAGGCTCCCCTCGTTGCAGCCACAGAGTCAGCCCGCGTCAAACCTGGAGGGCTAGTAACACTCCAACGTTTGACACTATCACTGCGCTTCATCATTGCGCTCTGAACGAAGCCTCCTAGACCTTTGGTTGGCGATGGTGACCGGGTAGGGGAGGTTCTGCCGGGAAGAGATGAGAATTCATTGGCGCGAAGTTTATCGTCGGATGCACCGTCGAATGAAGGAGGGCTGAACGTAATCGGGGAGGCGAGCCTCGAGTGATCAGGTTCTTCTAATCCAGGTTTGGGACGAGAGTTGTCTTTCGTAATTGAATCCGCGACGGACATGCCTGGAAGCTGAGACTGAACGGATGACATATCCAAACGATCTTCATCCTCAACTTGATTCCTCCTGTAGGCAGCGGAGCCTTTTCCTCGGTCGGCCGTTTGTCGAAACCACGAAGGGTCTTTGGACCCTAAAGCTTTGGCAATGTGATCTTTGGAGAAGCTCTCTACGGTGGCGGATGCTGGTCCCTGCGTTTCTTCTGCGAGAGATCTTTGGGTCGCATTCTGGGTCGCGACCATGCTCAGTGGCCGAACGCCACCACCCCTAGAAGCAGGCCGCCTCTGCCACGAAAGTGTAGGTGTTCTAGCTGGAGGCGTCGAGCCTTCAACCTGTTTGGCCTCTGCTGCGACAGAAGCTTCCTTCTCCTTCATTGGTAAGCTAGGGGATGACATTGAGTCATCAGGGTCGACCGACAGGGAGGCAGAGCGTTCGCGATCTTCGGATGTCCTAGTCGGCGAGCCCAGCCTTGTGGCATTAGAGATCTGTACGCTCTGGCGGTTCGAGCGTGGGGATGGGGTGTTTAGAGGTGATGATTTCTGGGGAGAAATGGACCTGGCGCGCTCTAAGGGAAGGCTCAGTATTGGTTTCAAAGTGAGAGAACACAGGCGTCTTCCAGCTCTTTCGTTGTGGGAGTCAATTCGCAAATCAGCCGCCGACGAAAAAGAAAGTTCCAGCTGCGACAGCTGGCAGACAGGATTTGTGTTCGTGTGTCGGATAGCCAAGGAACCTCAGCTTTCCAGCAACTGCTGCATCTCCTAGGCACTACCTAAAGTATACACAGACGAGGACAAAGAGAACCAACAACAATTGCAACTCACCCTCTCTCCGAGCTTGACGCTCGCGTTTGGCGGCTAAAAACTCTTCCCTCTCACGGGCTCGAGCTTCGTCGTCCTCAATCTGCTGTCCACGCAGGCGTTCGACCTGCTCGAGGAATTGGGAGACTTCGTCGGACATGACTCGTCCAGCGGGTTATTGACGATGAAGCTATTTGGCGTAGGTTATGGGGCTTAAAGCGGACGGGAGTTTAGTCCATGATATACATTGGCAGCCAGACACAAACAAGAACAAAGGAGAATTAAAGAAGCAATCAAGTAGGAACCGCGACGGATGCCTCTCTGCGTCTGTCGTGCAAGTTTGCAGATCAAGAGTGATGAGTTGGATGCCGGAAGGGCAGATGTAGTGTTGACTGTGCGATGGGAACTGGCTGGAGGGAGGGGTGAACGGACCGCATCAGACAGCCGCAGGTTGCCGCATCCTGTCTCCCTAATATTCCGTGCTCCGTATCTACCGCGTGTCTTGCTTGCTTGCTCCGGCGTGCTCTAAGCGTCAGTTTGTCCAACAGGCAGTATGGCAGCGCCATGTGCTGCGCAGGCCCCACCTGCCTAATACCGCTGTAGTTATTGCACTCCGTATTACGGAGTTACTCGCAGTTACCTAGTTAGTGGGAGCGTAGCGTCTTGACAACAGCGGACGTGCCATGGTCGCCACCATCAATCAACCAGTTCAATTTGTGTATTTGTCTTGGGCCATATATTGGCAAGGGGGCCTGCAAAGCAGCCTGTAGAGCGGCATGTCCTGTATGGCGTAGTTAGTTAGCTGGCCACTCAATCGGCCGGCAGGGCAGATCCAGCAACTACATTCCGCTGTGCTCCGTACCTGCATCGTCATTTTCAACATGCTTCCACTCGTCAAACCCGCTTGTATCTAGCCGGCATCTTTTTGGCTATTCTCTATAGAGAGTTCTGTGCAAATAATATTATCCTTGTTCCGTAGCTAGATAGTGGCGCTCGTTTGTTTACTTTGCAGACGCCACGCGATCTGGTGTCGCGTTGGCTTCGCAACACACCAATCCACCTCTTCGTCATAGCAAACGCGGGTCCTTTGCGACAGGAAAGAAATCGGGTTTCTAGCTTCGCTATTCGCCAGCTCTCTGCGTGACTTGCCTGGATAGGACCCTCTTTAAAATCCGGCTGTCCTCATGAACTGACTGTTCTTGTGTCGGCATGGCCTTGTTGTGTATTACTAGTATATCTGCTTGTTTCCCGTATCGGGAAGCTTGTGATCGCGATCCCGGGTCCCGCCGTCAACACAAATATTAGGTCTTCCTGTGCTGCGTGGGACCATACCCCTACCTCTTCTTGACATTGCTCCGTCCATGTGACAATCAATAAAGAAATAGCCTCTTCTTCGCATCTGTTACTACCCATGCCAAACCCTCCTGCAAATTCTTCCCTGTCATAGCACTACACCGTAATACATGCCATTGATGTGTTCGGATCTCGTCCAACTGTAATGCCTAGAATAAAAGGTCAGCCAACAATTGCCAAAGAAGAACCAGGTGTTTTTTTTTGGGGAGGGGGGGGGCTTACTTTCCGAACCTCTTGTTCATCCATGCATCTGTCCACGTCCGTCTTATTCGCAAAGATAAGCAAACTCGCGCCAGACAACCGCTGTGATCCCGTTAGCAATCATGTCATGTTTGCCTCCTTGTCGCGGCATTGAGACCCGCGCCAGTTCACAAATTACCTCTTCTAGTAGTAGCCCATGAAGTTCATCTTTACAGTCTTGTATTCTCAACCGATCCGTAGCATCAACCACCCATATCAAAGCGTCCGTCTTCTCAAAATAGTTTCGCCAATATGATCGCAGAGTTTTTTGACCACCCACGTCCCCTAGCTTCGTTAGCGAGCTAGCGGTCGAGCGCCGCACCCATTAAGCAGCTTACAGATATTCAACTTGTATCTGAGACATTTTCGTCAGTCGATGCCCTTACATGACCGTGCTGCGAGTCAAACTTACCCGTCGTAATCGATCGTTTTGATAATGAAGCCCAATGTCGGGCTTACTGTATTCACGTCCTCACCCATAATTTTCTTCACAATAGTAGTTTTGCCAGCATTGTCCAGGCCGCTAGGTCCTGTCATTAGCAAGTAGACTCCTTTCAGTGAGATATGAGACGCCTCTCGTGGTGGGTGACGCACAGCATCAAGATTCTCATTTCCTTGTCCTTGAGGCGGGCTTTGCGCAAAATGGACAACATGGCGACCAGCTCACAGTGTTGAAAACCTCAACCAGTCTCTTAGGTGTTGCAACGATACATGCTTTATTTTTCGAATGCCTTGTTCGGATGTCTACATAGCGTGGTCCGGAGACGTTGGTGTTCAGAAGTCATTTCTGAATAACGATGCTTCCTCAACGCACACGTGATTGGTCACCCACCGCCTCTGATGTGGCCAAAGTGGGTGAGGTGAGCACAAACAAAAAACTACGAAATTACAAACATCCACAACTGTGGTTCCTGACACGACACATAGATTTGTTGCATAATCTTTGTAAATTCTTCTTAAAAATCAGGTCGAGGAAATTCTCCTTGTGCTTATAGTTGTGCATAAATGCCATGCCCCTCTTAAAACACAGTCCTTATTAACTAATGCCTGTCCGCCATCTTTGACAAAAACACTCATCATATGGCCATTGTAAGCCGTCAAAATCCTTCAGCAAATATACCATCTCCATCACTCTACTCCGTATCCTTTTGCAACATTCAAAACCACATTTTCATACGCACAAATCTGCAGGTAAATTTGTACATCACCTAAGTTTTGAAAGGAAAGCAGGACCAGCTTAAGCGAAATATACAGCCACAGCGGTTGTGTAAAGGATCAATGTCCACATCTCCACAGATGATTTGCGAAATGTCGCTCTACTCAGGAGGCAGATCGAGACTTGTTGACAATTTTGGAAATAGGCGTGATAGGACACTCCCAAATCGCCACATCCAGCCAGTGCAGATGATGCTGGTCATCCTCCGAGACTACAACGTTTGCGAAAAAGCCGACCTTTTTGAAGCCCCATTTCTGTAAAAATTCGGTCTTCCACTCCCGGCTCTTCTCGTATTTTCTTGTATTAAACATTTCAACGTATATCTGAGCATACTGTCGAGAATTGTGACTGGCGGGGAATTCGTAGACGCCGTCAGGTTGGTCACATTGCCAACCGTGATCAAGTCTGCTTGTATAAAACGGTGATATAGACAACATGATACGGTCCACAAGTGCTGAACCATACAAGTTTCTTCGATGTTCGGGATGCACAAATATCCTGAGGCTTCCGGAATATCTTGATTCTAAACGGAGATGACCACCCGTATTGAGGCGAGAGTCTGTGATATACGCGAACCCAACAACTGGCGGAGCAGGTAGCGGGTTGTCTGCAATGTATCGGGCAAACTTTTGATAAATGTTATCAGAGCCTTCAGGCCACTTTGTTTTGTCTAAAACGTCAACCTCCGCTGGTGTAACGACAATAAAAGGTCGGCTAGTGACGCGGCACAAGTCCCAAATTTTTTCGACATCTTCAAGAAGCACCATGTTTGTCTCAAAAACTTGTGGACTCGTCTTTAGAGAGGTTTCTGCGTTGACAATATCTGCAATTGCGGATAAGTCAGATGCTCTTGCTGGTCGAATGACACACTTAGCTTCTGGCCATTCTTCTTCCTCAGATGGAGCTGGAACATCGAGGACATGAACTTCTTGGTCAAGAGTAATTCGCAAAGCTTTGAAAACGTTTTCACGACATTTCAGCTCTCTTTGAATATGAAGGTCGGCTGTCATATTGGCTTGCCGCCAACATATGTCGTCGTAGTCTCTACAAGGACCGTACACAGTATCCTTCTCTATTGCCGGATGAGAAAGGGGAGAAAGAAATTTGCCTTTTTCAGGATGTATATCACAGTGAGCGCCGGATTTGTCTATAAGTCGATCGGATGGAATGATTATGGTAGGCGATGTCATGTATTTGGCCATCCATGCTTCTACCGGATCATTCTTGAGGTCTTCCGCAGGAGCCTCATTTTGAAGACAAGCATCGGCTTCATCGCTAATCTTAGAAGGAGCCTCAGGGTTGTGGGACACATTAGACTCTTCTTTGATGGATAGGCTGGGCAAAAGCGCGACATGTTTTGTCCCATCATCCGTAAAACAAACACTACTAACGCTCCAGCCACAATCACTTTCGCTGCGCTTATTTCTAAGGGCAAGAGAGGAGCCCATAGCAGCTTGAATGATGTGCAAAGGCGCTGGAAGAGGAACTGCAGAAGATGTAGAGACGGATATTTGTGAGATTTTACACTCCTCTGAAGATGAGCCGGAATTGATATTTTTGGCACTCTTGCCTGGTTCGGCAACTCTCGTCAGCTCGAGGTCGCCCTGCCCAGAGGCGCCTGCAGTAGACTCAACATTATTCAATGGCGGAGTTGAAGAAGGACCAAAAGGTCCTTGTTTTGCCACGTGACGAATCTCCAGGCCACTTTTGGCACTTTCCTCGTGGTTCTCAGTTTGTTCGGCAGTGACATCGACTGGCTTCTTAGGCTCCGAGTTCTCGTGTTCCTCTTTGCCCAGGACAACATCAACTGATTCGGATGAGTTTGAACCAGACCTGACCAAAACGTCTTCATTTGAAGTGAGAAGGGGATTCGAAATCCAAATCTTCATTTCCTCACATATTTTCGACAAGGTTAACCCACCAGGGGTAGCAGACTCAGTTGATAGAACCGGCATCGCCACGACGAGGTCACAGAGAGGCTGGGATAGTTAGCAATCTAGTAAACCCAGCCAAAAATGCCAAAAATGGAGAGTGGCCTACATAGGAATGCCAAATGAAAGATTCCACGGCGTTCTGAGGAGAGGCCACCAGTCAATCTGATTGTCGATAGGCTCTGATGGAGCAAGAGGCTGTTGAATCGGTCCTTACAAGGTGAGATTGAAACGAAGCGGGAAAGGTGAAATGAAGAATCCAAGAGGGCAGAATGGGGGGCTTTCGAGCAAATCCAAAAGCACGGGGACCATACAGCTGTGCAGCACCTGCTGACAGCTCGACAGCTGGCCAGCTGGCAAGAGGTGTCTATCCTCATGTCCGCCGGTCCCTTTAATAAGTGTTCTAGATTATGGATCTGTGAAGCTGCAGTCAACAAAATTATCAAAATCAAGCTTTTCAAACAGAAGAAATAGGCTACAAAAAACATCAATTCTTTCACTCTCGAGACTACGAAACAAAAATCGCTGCATGGATTCAATGTTCATCTTCACAATGAGCTGGTAACGGTTTAAATGGCTGTGGGCTGCAAGAACCTCTGCGAATATTGATTATTACCAGTCTCAGATAACTAAGATCCAAATTTATCAATGTGAATAGCAGCAAATAAATTTCTCTTTTTGGATCGCCCTGGTTTTGGCAGTCAGGTATGCCAGCATAAGTGTCTGCTGGTCCCTCGCATCCAAGTAAGAGAGAGATGCTCCACAACTTGACTTAAAGTCAACACAAATTTTTTTGCTACATCGCATTAATTGAATCTACTCCAGTCAGAAAAGTTAGGCAAAGACTTGCACCCCACAAAACTGCTAAGCAATATAATAATTAATAAAAGGCCTTTTGCATATCGGCCGCGTGGCCTAATGGCTAAGGCGCTAGATTTCGGTTAACTTGAGCCACCGAGCTCTCTAGAGATTCCAGGTTCGACTCCTGGCGTGGTCGCACAAATACGCTCAAATTTTTTGTTTTCCTTTTTGTTTTGACATATCCTAAAGGTTGATTGTCCTAAGTACCTACTTAATTGATGCTGTCCGGTTTTGTACTCTTACTTTATCCCGGCAGACAACAAATAACAACAACGATATCAAAGCTTTGCGGGGCCTTCTTTTTTTGGTTACCTACTACAGGCAGGTTAAACGCAATAGGAGAGAGATATTCCATAATCGCTCGTCGAGGGGTGCAGTGCGACCTGGCGTTTTTCGTTCAGCAGCCGCGGCGATGTTATGTTTGATTGATAGCCGAGATGTTAGAATCAAATTGATCGGTGCTACTTCGCTTCGGCTGAGGATGTCTCAGTAGCTCACTAGGATCTAACAGGCTGTTTGCGCTGAGTACGTACGATGTCTACTGAGCTGAATAGTGATGATTTTACCGACATGATCTATCTCGGCATCGGTCGTCTATTACCGCACTTCTTGTGAACTATTGTCATGATTGGTGGTCTCTCTTCTCTACGTGAATAGATTAAGTCTGTGGGACCTAGCTTTTCCGAATTTAAAGCCGAAGCGAGTCCCAGACGTCGCAAATAGAGCGAATCGTGTGATGCATTTGCTACTTTTTTGTCTTATTGACTGTTCTACATTAAAGTGCTTGCTTGTCTTTGCCTGCAACCGAAATGAGGGTAGATCAACTGCAAATCTAGATTGGCATTGTCCCACTTGGAACTTTCTATTCCGCGACACGATTTTAGAAGAGCGGGCTTGCCAGGCTGAAATTTCGGCAGCTTCCTCCAAGAAATATACAAGATGGACCATGCGTAAAATAGCTCCGCTGTTACACCTCGGCAACAAGGCGGTAGCGGCGTAATTTCTAGTCGCTCAAGAAGCTGAATGCTCTGAGGCTTCCATCAGTCCACGATGCGATGACGGTGGGCAGATATATTTAAAGAGTGGTTGTGTTCGTCGATGCCGAGCCGTTCACTTACCTATCCACAAGATTCACACTCAACAGCCAAAAACGTCAGCATGATGAACCGAATAGTCCTCCGTGTCAACCTCCTCGTTGTACTGGCGCTCCACAGCGTCTTGGGACAGCGTTTTATCATTGGATCTCTCTTATCCCAACGCAACACTCCTGTGCTCGGAGACGTCTGCAGATCCCTTCAGCACAACTGCGATATAGACCATATGCCGTCAGCTATCGAGGTAAGTTGGATTTAAGACAGCACACCAAGGAAAGCAGTTTACGAACGGTGTCTAGAAATTTTGTTCGGAGTCCTGTGAGAAGGGAATCGATGACAAAGATCTAAAGGGAGACCTATGCAAGAGCTTCAAGGAGGTATAATACGGCCACTACCCATCCTGTGTTCCCTTCAAAATCGGTAGACTAACATAGCGTAGTATATAAACAGCCTTGGGAAATGTGCCCAAGATCCTCTTGGTCTGATTGAACAACAGTGTCGAGACAGCTGTGGTGGCTGTACCTCCGATGGAGATTGTGGCAAGGATCAGACTTGTCAGGATCATACCTGCAAACCAAGAGCCGAATGCCAGCATAACCGCGAGTGTAATGGCCAAGTATGCAAGAATGAGAAGTGTGAAGCCTGCACAGCCAACACAGATTGCGGCGGAGATGACCTTGAATGTGTCAAAGGGCTCTGTGTTCCAACAACCAATCCGCCCCCGGAATGTACCAAGAATTCGGACTGCAAACCGGACCAAATTTGCAAGGATGAGAAATGCGGGCCTTGCTCAGCCGACTCTGACTGCGGCATTGGCCAGTTCTGCAGTAATGGAGAGTGCATGCCGAAACCACCAACCTGCGGACAACCTGGCTTTGAATGGGCACAGTGGCGAGGTCCGCCCACATGGAGAACTGTCAGGTCACCGCCATTCACAGAATTTGATCCTACCTCTTTTCAAAGTCTGAAACCTGAAAATGGAGGTTTGACGAATCTTCTGCTTATTAATAACCCCAAGAACCTGTACGGCCAGCCCATCGACACCAACTTGGCTTCTGTAATTCACCAGGGATTTCTCCTAGCCCCTGAAACAGGCAACTACACCTTTGTATTCGGACAAGCGGATGATATTGCTCTTGTGTGGTTGGGGGAAAACGCTTACACTGGCTGGACGAGAGCCAACGCTGACATTGAGCGAACGTATATTCCTCCTCCGGGCGATGAAACCCATACAACGAGACACCTCGAACAAGGGGCATACTACCCCGTTCGAGTTGCTTGGGGCGATAAAGGAGGTAGTGTGGCCATGTCTGTGAAAATCATTGCACCCAACGGAACGGAGTTAACTGGAACAGATGGTGGTTATTTCAGAACCGAAGCTTGCGACGGGTCATTTGGCAAGTTCCCGCCATACGGTCCAACTTAAAGTTTCGAGGCACTGAATAAATGAACGAGAAAAATAATATTGCTGTAGGGGTTTGGTCGGTTGTTATGTTGAGATTTTATTGAATTTGCTGTTTGCTGTTTGTTGTTTGCTATGTACTGTTTGTCACTGGTTAAAACTTGATCGTGTCAGTAGACGCATGCGGCTTATTGCAGAGATGAGCGTGTCTTTTCATTAGTGGCTGCTGTATGGCTCAATCTCAATCGTTTCGATCAAATAAGGAACGCACCTGGGGCCCGATTCACTCTCTCTGCCATAAGCAGATCCCACAAGCGAGATGACAGCTTTAGCAAAGACTAGAGAATAGTTACTCACAGATCATCCCATACATTTTAACGTCTTCGCCAAAACTCTCATCTCGTTGTGGGGTATGTGCGACTTGGCTAGTAATGTTACTGTGTTTTGTGGCAGCTGAAAAAAAGAAACTGAATCCTAAAAATCAAAAGAATAAACACCTAAGGCGACAAGCAGTGTGGCATGAACAAGTCTGATATGAACGTGTATGATGCATGTAGGAAGGCGGGCTGCGGCCACTCCTCCTCACTCCGTCGACATAGCGGCGGCGGCGCGGGGCCATACATATATGTAGTGCTGCAAGTCTACGGAGTACGGAGTAACTACCGTGTTGGGGCAATCATGCGGAACTTTCTCTAAGTCTGCACATGTGGGACTCAATTCTTTGATCCATACATCATCTCTTTATTACGGACTGCCCAGGCTCTTTTTATTGGAGCTATAGCCATCCTCAACCTCATCCTCATCAAATTACTTTACATTATCTTTTATTTATTTTATTTTAAATAAAGCATAGTTGAAATGGCTCGCCAGTTCTTTGTCGGCGGCAACTTCAAGATGTAAGTAGCGTAATCGACTTGTCCATGCTACTTTGTGCCCCTCCATGCCCCGCGCGAGGAATCCCGAAGGGAGCTCGAAAAACAACGCAGCTCAATAATGGCCCAGAATTGTCTGGCCTGCCTGCGCGATATCACATCTAGATGTCCCAGCTAAACAACATGTAACAGGAACGGGTCTATCTCGTCCATCAAGGAGATTGTCAGCAACCTGAACAATGCCGTCCTTGACGCCGAAGTCGGTTCGTACCACCTTCGCAGCACCCCATCCTTTTGTGCTTGTCAATGTCTGACCATTTGTGTTTAGAGGTCGTTGTGTCCCCTCCTGCGATTTACCTCCAGCTCGTCCGTGAGAGTATTCGCTCCGGAATCGAGGTCGCCGCCCAAAATGTTTACGACAAGCCCAACGGCGCGTTCACTGGAGAAATTTCCGTCTCCCAGCTCAAGGATAGTAACATCAATTGGGCCATTCTGGGCCATTCTGAGCGACGCACAATCTTGAAGGAGTCTGACCAGGTCGTCGCCTCCAAGACCAAGTATGCCACCGAGAACGGTGTCAGCGTCATCTGGTGCTGCGGTGAGAGTCTTGAGGAGCGTGAGGCTGGCAAAACCGTCGAAGTGGTGACCAAGCAGCTTGAGGCTCTGAAGGCCCAGGTCAGCGACTGGTCCAAGATTGTCATTGCCTATGAGCCCATCTGGGCTATTGGCACTGGCAAGGTTGCTACTACTGAGCAGGCTCAAGAGGTGCACAAGGCTGTTCGTGAGTGGCTCAAGAGCGTCAGCGATAAGGTCGCCGAGGACACTCGAATCTTGTACGGTGGCAGCGTCAGTGAGAAGAACTGTGGAGAACTTAGCAAGCAGCCCGATATTGATGGCTTCTTGGTTGGTGGTGCTTCTCTCAAACCTGCGTGTAAGTGTTTATGACGGCCCTTTCGGTTCAATAATTATTTGAGAGGATGCTAACGGGTAGTTCTTTCCAGTCGTCGACATTATCAATTGCAGGAAGCAATGACTACGCCAGGAACCAAAGCTTTAATTCATGGCCTGTTAACTGGTCTGAAAATAGAGCATTTAAAAGAATTAAGGTGTTGAGTAACCGTTCAGTATTTCATTCATTTGATAATGTGATATAAATAAAGAAGTGACTTAAAGTGGTACCGCAGTCCTTTGTTTCGTCTGCTCCATGTCCCAAGATGACCCTCAAGTCCTGGGTATCCCAGCCGCTCTATGCTGAAAACAATAAATGCCCATTTTGTGTTACAATAATACATACATGGCAACTCTCCACAAATTTTGCCTTGAATTTAACCCAGCCCGTTGTGAGATGTTATACAACCATACCTTTTCCGTGGTAGGGAGACCAAACACCTCTGACACTGGGATTGGTGCTTGTCACTGCCTTGTTCGTCCGTTTCAACTTATCGCCGCTCGCATCCCTTAACAATTCAACTTTTTGCAGAATTTCATATGGTGATAAGTTCCGTACACAGATTGGCTTTGTACGTCCATTGATATAGTGACCGATGATGACGGGGTGTTTGCCGGGCCGAGGCGATACAGCGAACTCGACTTGTGGGTTGGTGGCGGCGAACTTAGGGAGTAAGGACTTGATGAAGCCACTGCGAATAATTGTAAGCAATCAATCTTTGAACTTGATCTCTATCAATGATTTCCAGGGAGCCCTACTTCATGCCTTTTGAACTTCCAGCCCAATCGCAATAATGAAAGTCCATCTTCTTGCACTGAAGTATGAATGCTCCGACTCCATTCTGTTAAATTGTCAGCCACGACCAAGTCCGTATCAACAGCACATCCTCTCTTCGCGATTCTTACCTTACCACTTGCGACGGTGCGCAATGCTTTGACTGTCATCTTGGTTAAATCGTACCTATATCCTCAGTCATCTGAGGACGTACGAAGAGGAGATGTCGCGTGAAAGACGGAGGCCCTCGAAAAATCGAAGCTCACGACAAGCGTGACCAAACTAGGCTTAGCGGCCCCATCCTCTCCCGGACCAGCACCGGTAAAACTCCAGGCATCTCTTGCCCCAGAAGCGACCACATAATTTCCTGCTGCTCCTATCATTGCAACCCGGTCCTGGTTCGCGTTTGTCGTTCCATTCTTTGACAACGCCGGCATCAACCAATTCTTAGCCTCGGGTCGGCTAATCATACTCATAACTTGGTTGTCAGCTAGCTTTGTCTCTCGTCATGACTGACAAACTCCCGCCGAATTTGTTGGCGCTCTTTGCGCCGCGACCTCCCTTGCGATGGGTCGAACCTCCAGACTATGCGCCGGAGAGTCGCAAAACTGCCGTCGTCAATGGCGTCGCTGCCTTCCTTCCTGAACTCCAAAAGTACAAGGAGACGGATGTGTACCATCCCACGGAGAGCTGGCTTGAAGCGAGAGACAGGAAAAAACAGGAGAAGAAGGAGGCTGTTCAGAATCTACTAACCAAAGTTCCTGACCTCTGTATGTACAATGTTTGATGTACCCATGATACAAAGTACTGACTAGGATATAGATAATCCTAACGAGGACTCGAATATCCGTGGCGATGCGTTCAAAACCCTGATTGTCGCGCGACTGAGCTACGATGCTGACGAACGGGACTTGGAGAGGGAGTTTGGACGGTTCGGTCCAATTGAACGCGTAGGTCTCCATAGTCTCTCGATGTTTGGCTCAAATGACTAATTGTGATGTCAGATTCGTATCATTACCGATACCCACGCGCACGAGAAGCCCAATAAGAAGAAAAAGCCCCATCGCGGATATGCTTTTGTAGTATTTGAGCGAGAAAAAGACATGAGAGGTAACTATATTTCCCAAAGCCCCGTTGATGGCTTCCAAAAACACGACATTTCCCCGGATGTAAATCTATGAGATGTGGCCCTCAGGCTTGCCTGTCTCTTTGGTAACGCATCGTGAGACGCGACACCGGCCCTCAAGCTTGCTCAGTCTCGAAATTCCTTCTCCTATTCCGTCGTCCGTCAGACCTAGTTGTTACAACTAGTGAAATTTATGGTAAGAGTTGCTAACACCTGTGCCATGTTGGCGCGCACGCTTTGTAGCTGCTTTGGATTCTTGCGATGGCATTCGCATCAAAGACAGACGAATTAAAGTAGACGTCGAAAGAGGCCGAACTGTCAAAGGATGGAAGCCTCGTAGGTTAGGTGGCGGACTTGGTGGTCGCGGCTACACCAAATCAATGCCAGCACGACCTGGTGGCCCAGGCGGCTTTGGTGGCGGTGCTCCAGGTGGTCCAGGTGGTTACCGTGGAGGTTTCAAAGGAGGATTTGATGGCGGTCGAGGTCGTGGCGGTTTCCGCGGTGGCTTTGGGGGCCGCAGCGGCGGTGGTGGCTTCAGAGGTGACTCCGGTCCCCGAGGGGACAGAAACGGCTTTGGCGGAGCGCCAAGCGGAGCGCCATCAGGCCCTGGAGGCGATCGCAGAAACGGCGATCGCGGCTTCTCTGGTGGATATGAATCTAGAGGAAGTCGAGGCTTTGACGACAGACCCGGTGGTGGCTTCCGAGATGGTGGTCGACACGGTGATCGTGATGGCGGCCGCCGTACTGGTGGCAATATGGAACCCATTCGACCCCGAGAGACGCGAGAGGGTGGGTATCGTGAAAGAGACCGTGACCGAGATCGCGACCGCGACCGCGAGAGAGAAAGAGATAGAGGAGGCCGGGACTTTGACAGACCGCGTGATGATGATAACCGGAAACGAGGATACGAAGGAGGTAGTTACGAGGATCCCAGGAAACTGCGACGATACTAAGCATTTCACCATTCCGGTGGGTATCACCTTTATTCCCATCACTTCAGGTCTGTTCAGTTTTGCTCTGCGTCTGCCAGAACTCAGTCCAACCCGACTTGTCTGTCAAGCTAGGTGCAAACTCTCCGCAAGCGCGCCGGCTTGAAACACTCGTCATACCCCTCGGTTTGTACGGGACCTATCCTAATTTTGACATGCCATCCAGTTGAGCCAACTATAAGGTAACTGGGGAGCTCTTGTGCATTATTTAAAATGTATTGATGGATAGGTAAACTTCGGACTTTGTACTTTTTGTTTGTATTTGGTAGGTTAGAAACATGAATTAACGCGTAGCATGGAGAGGCTACCGTTGTTTTTTTAAATATTGAGGTAAGGTCAGAGGTAAGACACTTTTGTGACTACTGACCATGATGTGAAGGGGGGCTGCCGTTCAAACAATTCGCGGAAGATGCGTTGCGATGGCCGTACATGAGAACTTGACAAATCATGTCTAGTGTTTTTCAACCCTCCTATATATTGGCCTGCAGAATCGACAAAACTAGCAGTTTAATGTACTATGTTATTGGAGTCATTAGGGGGTGTATTAAAATCGTAAGATGCCTTGACCCGCCACTATTCTGAACCATCGAACGCCTAGATCCGTTTAAATCATTGAGGTATCAGTCACCAATTGGATGTACATTCTGACACCAAACAACCAGATACCAAACATGAACAAATAACACTTTAATCCCTTCATGCAATTTTGACTTTCCCGCCCAGTTCAGTCGTTAGTTTTCATCGACACCTTCCATAGCAGCGGGATCAACTTCTGTAACGTCTCCGCTTGCTGAGCTCCAGTACCTGCAAATCGATAAAAAAGATTAGCAATTAAATCACTATGAGGATGAGCGTGTGCCATCTTGAAACTTACGCCAAAAGCTTGACCTTGAACTCCGAAACGCAAACCCCAAATAACTTCAACAGCCTCGTCTGTCTCGAATCAAGCACATCGCCTTCTTTGCAAACCACGTATCCTTCGCCGTCGCCACTCTCTTCGCCCAGCACGACTTTTCCTTTGACCAAGCGCGTGGGTACGTTGAGTTTGCGCAGCTCCGGCTCAATCGAGTGTGCGAGAGGGACGTCATACTCAACGGGGACCTCTCCGGCCGTGGCGTACAGCACACCGGCAGGGATGGTGAAGTCCCGGGGCGAGGTGGCTCCCGCGCGGGCGAAATCAACGGGGGCGAAGCTGGCAAAGTAGTCGATGATGGATTGGACGGGCCGGTTGGTGAGGAGGAGGCCCACGGTGCCACTGAGATATTGGGTCAGGTCTTGGACACCAGGGGCGATGGCTTCGGAGGGGGATTGGCCGAGGGCTTTGGCCATGAGTTTGGTCTTCCCGAAGAATACTCTACACGGTTTCGTATGAGTTAGCCACATTCTTGCATTTTAAAAGAACATCGCGATGACAGCTCAAGACTGAAGTGCTGGGGAAGAGAGGGGTTCGAGCCATACCTGCAATCGTTCAGCTCATGTCGCACATCCTTCAATGCACTATTTCGCATGTTATCCACGCTAAAGACAAAGCAGTGCTGGTATTCGGGAACAGCATCGCGGATGTTCTGGAAGAGCTTTTCCTTTTGGTCTTTGGTCTTTTTGGAAACCTGTGTGAGGTGAAAGGTCTTTGCTCGTCTTGACTTTGGCATTTTATCTGGTTGTGTTGTTGGCCAAGGCTAACTTTTGTTCGGGAACGGGAGTTTTTATTTGCGGCCGCTACTGATGACGAGAAAAATCCGTACTCGATGTCGGGAGTGAAAGGACGCTGGTAGGATTGGCGTCTTCGAATCGGGGATAACTTGTGGTGAGGCGGTGGGAATCAAGAGACTCGTCTGGATAAGGATATTGGAAAAAAAGTTGGGATATCGATAAGGCGGTTAAAAATTTCAGGCGCAGCACTCGCGAAAAAAAAAGTGGTGCATACCCTGCCGTTGCGCTCGCACCCCGCAGTTGGTCCCTGCTCCACGCCATGCACCAAGCTGAGGCTCTCTTCATCAATTGCATCGTCACATCCCCGACAAGATCTCCGTCCCATTGCATAGAACCCATTTCCTCACCGGATCCGGCGTGAACTCACTCAAGTCTTGCGACTGCATCACGATATTGGCCATTACACTACCTTTTACTTCCCGGCAACGCTGGACACTATCTGTATTGTTCGTAGAAATGGCAGACAGAAATAGAACATGCCAAATAAGTTGGCCTAACTTTGAGGTTTTAAGCGCCCGCTGCTTCATGGGCTGAAACGTCAATACCGAATATTAGAACCCGGCAATGAACGGTGACGAACCAACGTGCATATTATTCAGTGATGTGATACCAGTCAGCCCCCCGGACGGCACGCTTTCATAAAGTCAGCCTCTTTGTGCCAATTAGCTAGGTATGCAGCTGATCCGACTCCGCAACCCTATCGCCGCGGGACGTTGATCTTCAAAAACGCAATTAGCCCACTGGTTGCTAATCAAAACAATGTCATCGATTTAAACTGTATTTGCCTCCGATACTAACTCAATGTCTAAGCGGCCACTGTGTATGGCGGATGCCCCAGATGAGGTACCCGACACATCGAAGAGACCAAGGATATCACTCAATACAGGCTTGACTCTACCTATCAGTGCTCCAAAACGATACGCAAACGAAGATTACACCATATGCTGGATTTGTGCCTTGGTCACAGAATATGTAGCTGCCCAGGCGCTTCTCGACGAAACCCACGGACAGCCGACTGTCTCTCGTCATGATGACGGTGATTATGTGTTGGGCAACTTCGGCCAACATAACGTTGTTCTTGCCGTGATGCCGGGCGGTGAATACGGAAAGTCTTCCGCGACTGCCACAGCTAAGGACCTTCGTAATACCTTTCCTAATATTAGATTTGGTCTGATGGTCGGCATCGGGGGCGGAGCTCCCAGCCCGGTTTATGATATTCGTCTGGGCGATGTTGTTGTGAGCCTGCCTGAGGACGAGAGGGGTGGCGTATTTCAATATGACTTCGGAAAAACTATACAAAACCAGGCTTTCCGCACCACGGGTTACATGGACCAACCACCAAGACTACTGAGAAGTGCGCTTAACGGCTTACGATCACATTATGAATTTTACGGCCATAATATTAAGAACACTATTGAAGATGCCTTTACGCGAATTCCAAGGCTAAAGGCGAAATACAAGCGCCCGGATCCTACAAGCGACAGATTATACCAAAGCGATTTCTTGTACCCTGCTTATAATGTCGCTCACTGTACGGATGTATGTGGTGCAGACGGACGAACATTGATCATTCGTTTGGAACGACGCCAAGATGAAGACAACCCAGCTATTCATTATGGTATGATTGCCTCCGCAGATACATTAATGAAGGATGCCAAGATCAGGGACAGACTCGCTGCGGAAAAAAATGTGCTTTGCTTTGAAATGGAAGCAGCGGGGCTCATGAACATCCTTCCCTGTTTAGTGATACGTGGCATCTGTGATTACTCAGATACACATAAGAACAAAGATTGGCAGGGCTATGCAGCTATGACGGCGGCTGCATATGCAAAAGACCTTCTCAGAAGAATCTCCCCTCGTGATGTTGAGAGCCTAGTCAAGACGAGATGTGATGCACCAGAGGAGCTTGAAGCCACCATCCTGGAATCTACTATAGACGAAGAGACGATGCGCTTGTTTCTAAGCTCATTGCGTTTTTCCACAATCAACAATCGTCAAAAATCGATCAAGGATGCTCATGCAAAAACCTGCGAGTGGCTATTGGACACAGACCAATACCTTGACTGGTTAGATTCTAATAAACTAGAAGAGCATCTCGGATTTCTGTGGATCAAGGGAAAGCCAGGTGCTGGAAAATCTACCTTGATGAATTATGTTTTCATCAAAGCCCTGGAGAAGAGAGCGGACAACACAGCGGTTGTGTCCTTCTTTTTCAACGCGCGGGGTGATAATCTGGAGAAAACTATGATTGGAATGTATCGATCTTTGCTATTACAGCTTCTCGAGAAGCACCCTAAACTTCAGTCTATAATCCATGTTCCTGAGCCGGTTGCACCGGACGACTATACCTGGACGATTGAACTACTTCAATCGCTGTTCAAACAAGCGATTTTAAGCCTTAGCCAGTCATCTGTCATCTGCTTTATTGACGCCTTAGATGAATGCGACGAAGACCAAGTACGTGATATGATGGCATTTCTCGAGCAGTTGAGCTTGACTGCTGTATTATCAGGAATCACCTTCAGAGTGTGTTTTGCCAGTCGGTATTATCCAAATATATCGATAGCAAAAGGACTTACACTTGAGCTCGAACGGCAAGCTGGACACAGTAACGACATAACAGCATATATAGATTCCGAGTTGAAAATCGATAAAGGTCCTGTTGCAGACGAAATTCGTTCTGAGCTAAGAGAAAAGGCGTCCGGGGTATTCATGTGGGTTTTTCTCGTTATAGGAATACTGAACACTACTTGTGACCGGGGTCGATACCATGAACTTCAGCAGAAGTTACGAGAAATCCCAGGTACCTTGCACGAGTTGTTTCGAGATATGTTGACACGAGATGAATACAACAAAGACGAGCTCCTTCTTTGTATTCAGTGGGTACTTTTCGCAAGACAGCCTCTCAAGCCCAGAGAGTTATACTTTGCCATACTCTCTGGTACCACCCCAGACGTCATTACAAAATGGAAGTCGGGAGCAATCCCAACGGTCACTATCGAGAAGTTTCTTACCGATGCATCCAAGGGGCTTGTGGAGCTTACAGTATCCAGCACTCCTACGGTTCAATTTATACATGAATCTGTCAGGGATTTCCTTATCAGGGATAATGGGCTAAGTGAGATATGCTACAGTGCAGGTCAAGACTTTGTGGCAAGGAGTTATGAACAGCTCAAGAAGTGCTGTCTTCACTATATCAATGCAGATGCCGTGGCGTCACTAGTTGACAATAAATCTACCATCAAAGGGTCGTTCCGGCAAGCTTGGAAAATCCGCGAATTCAGAAATGAAGGATTCCCATTCCTTCAATACGCACTAGAAAATATTCTGTACCATGCCAATCTAGCAGGTGAAGATCTGGAACAAACCACTTTCTTGCAGAGTTTCCCTCGTACAAAGTGGATGCGACTAGTCAACATATACCGACAATCCTGGGTCAGATATCAAAATGCAAGCTTACTGTACATTTTGGCGGAGCAATATTGCGGGAAACTCATCAGATATCACTCAAACAACCTTTCCTGCTTTGAAATCGAGGATGAGCGATACTTGACGCCAATGTTTGCGTCATTGGGCGCAAAGAGCCACAACGCAACACGCAGTCTTTTGCAAGCCATCGCTGAAAGTCAGCCCTTATCATCTCCCAAACATGATATTTGTGAACAGTATGATAAGGTCGGAATTGACACTTCAAACCCGGATCTTGAGTCTCTGTTTTTGCGACGACAAGTACCAAAACACACTTGCACATTACCTTTTGAGTTGAACAATGAGATTATAATGCACGCATTTCTTATTGCATACAACTATAGCAACATAAACGTAAAACACAAGAACGATAACCTACTATTTTGGGCTGTGGAAGGAGGCCATGATCAACTTTGTGAGGCCATATTTGAGAAATTGGCCAAAACTTGGACAATAGATGCCTGCCAACAAACGTTGCTACATCGTGCTACACACGTGGGACAAGAGAAAATGGTCAGGGTACTTCTAGAAAAAGGCACCGATATTGAGGCACTGGATGCTTGCGGCCAGACATCTCTTGAGCTCGCTCTGAGGAGAAAAAAAGGCGCAGTAATCCAGATACTTTTGGACGAAGGCGCCAATACTAGCGTATTATGTGCCGACAACCACAGGAATCTATTTGATGCCATCGAGTGCGGACAACGGGCCATAGTCAAGTTGCTTCTGGAAAATGGCGTTGATAATAAGTCATTTGGTTTTTACCACTGTATACTACAGACATATGCTATTGAGCACGGACAAGAGGCTATAGTCAAGTTACTTCTGGATAACGCCGCCGACACAAAAGCATCAAGCCTTATGCAGGAAACATTACTACTTTATGCTGTACGACGCGGACGAGAGGCAATAGTCAAATTACTTCTAGAAAACGGCGCCAATATTCACGCATTAGATTTTGACCGCTACACAGCAACATTTGATGCTATCGCGCGCGGACAAGTGGACATCGTCAGGCTCCTTCTGGAGAATGGCGTTGGTTTTGAGGCATTTGGTTTTTACCACTACGCACTTCTGACATATGCTATTGTGGACGGACAAGAGGCTATAGTCAAGTTGCTTCTAGAAACTGGCGCTGATATACAGGCATTAAACCTCATGCAAGAAACATCACTATTTTATGCTATACGATGCGGACAAGAGGCAATAGTCAAGTTACTTCTAGAAAACGGCGCCGATATTGAGGCATTGGATTTTGACCGCTACACACCACTATTTTGTGCTATTGAGTGCGGACGAGTGGCCATAGTCAAGCTCCTTCTAGAAAACGGCGCGGATATTAAGGCATTAGATGGCCATGGTCGAACGCCTCTGTTGTATAGTACAACACGAAATGACATTAAATCGAGCAGACTATTGATCACGCATGGAGCTGATTTGAGTTGCACTGACTCGGCTGGGTATACGCCACTGCACAGAGCCGCGTATTCTGGAAATGTTGGCCTGGTGGAACTGTTCCTGGAAAACGGCGCCAATCCTTCGGCAGTTTCAACAGCGAAAGACCAGGAACAAGTAACACCCCTCAAATTAGCTTCTCATGACCGAGTTCAGGACCAGTTGCACTGTGCGCTTTTCATTGCTAAGTTGGCAAACAGGGGACGTATCATTCCTTTTGAACCGTCGCAACGAATAGTGATCGACCTAACGACAAACATGAGACCCATCTCTCCTTTAGAACCGTCGCCACAAACAATGATTGATCTGACGGACGCGGATTGAATGATGACACTTAGTCAAATCAAGTCAAATTAGGAAGTGATAATGGGAAGTCAAATTCAGAGCCTTCAAATGTTCGCAAACTAGTGACATGCTTCTTAAGTATAATGAGGAATGAGCATCCGGCGCATTTTCCATGAGACAGCAAACGCGGATTCACGCTCCCATGGCAGTTATCTTGGTCTCCCTGATTAATCCAAAAGGAAGTTACCCGAGTTTACAGTGATGTTTAGATGGCGATTGGCCAAAAAGTTGCTTAAACACTATTGTTGTTGCAATTTCAGTCGCGCCTTGCGTATGTTTTTTGGGTGCAGAGTAATAGCAGCTTCTTATTACAATCCCATATCTAGAGATACCTGGGCTGTGTTAGACTATTATTAACCACAATCTACACTCGCTTGTGTCTTTGCTGGTGCACATCATTTACTATTCACTGTATTATGATGTGCTTTACATCCACAAAATGACATGTTCTACGGACATACATTAGAAAAAAAGCAAATAACCAGCATATATGACCATGGTGGATAGAAGCTACGGCTCTTCTATGTGGTTGCAAGACGTCGACGCATGAACCGCGTGTGTGTTCGTTTAGGTGGTGATTCTGCTGTATTTAACGTTGCAAAGCGAGTGCCTTTGGAAATCGTACAGTCACTCGGTGTGGTAATAACCGAACTCCCTCTCAGCTATTTGTCTGTGGTTAGATGTTGGCCGTTGGTCGCTGGCTGGTGGCTGGTGAGGTGTGTGCCCTCGTCCATGTCTCAATGCCGAGATGCTAATGAACAAAAAACAAACGGCACAGTCGCAATGCATCCTTTGAATTCATCAATCGCTCAAGCTAGACTAACGTAGAGTCACATCTAATGTGCCCGTCCTATTACCATGGTCAGTACCGTTCTCCCCACTCATGAGAGTGAACTCTACCGGCACCGTTAGCCGCGTTGACTCACGCCGGCGTATGACCAGACGTGCGCCATCCTTTCCATTCGCTACGCCTCTCGTGTCCAAGTAAACCCTATGCCACCCATCATCGCATATTTTAGCTTGGCAGCTGTGCCTCGAGAAAACATAATTCATTGGCTCGGGTCGTGTACCCCTGTTCGCGTTTGTTAACTCGATTGTCAGGCAGGCAGGCAGCACTGACTTTTATTCACACAGATTAGGTAGCTTTGTACATGTAGAAGTATATTTTTTTTTCTTTTTGTATTTGCTCCTGGGTGTTTGATTTTGTTCCCTGCTATAACACTTGTCGAATTGATGCTCAGCCCTCTTTCCGGGTGTTACTTGACGAGTTTACACGATTTCTGCGAAGCATTTCACAAAGACACACCTACCTACTCTTAATAGTATCGGCTACTTCTCCCTAGAGCTAAGACAACCACCATCGAAGCGTCTCTGGAGCTTAATTTCGTGAGAATGACGTGGTGTCCTTCTTGAGAACAGAGTCAAGCCAACCCTCGCGAACGGAGTGTTCAATGCCTCCTCTCAAGTCCACGATTACGGGTTCTGTCGCAAACATGCCCTCTTCGAACAACCCAAGTCCGACTGCTACAAATGACGGAACTTCAGATCTTATGAAAAACCTAGGAGGATCTGTTGGCAATCAACTCTTGAGAGGACTCTTTATTGGCATTGGTGCTGGCGTCTTCATCGCCATCATCACTTGCTGTTGGATACCATGCGTGAGGAAATATAGTCGACGGAGGGGACCTGCAGCTACACAACAGCCGGCTAGTATGCAGTATGTTGGGCAGTAGTTAGATTGCTCTTGTTTTGGAAGGTTAGAGGCGGGATTCCGTGGAACCTGAGTGTGCCGTTGCTGCCACCGGATTTATATTTGTCAATGAGGCGTTCGGTATTACCTTGTTTTCAGAGTCTTGTTTATTTAGCGGATGCCTCATTTGTTTCCTCGAGCGGTCCAGGTCATGCAACGAAGAGCTTGCATGTTCAGCAGTCTACAGAGGCAGTCTACGGAGTCAGGCTCCGTGTCCATATTGGATGATTGACAGCTTGTGCGATGATATACAGTCAGCCGTGAGCAAATGAACCCGTGCATCATAAAACTTGGCACGTGGACATGGGCTTCTATGGTCCATACACCGTGTTGTTTGTCGCTGCCTGGGTGCCTAGGTAGACATCACAGCCTGCCTGGTTGCCTGGGTTGGTTGCCTGGGTTGGTTTCACGGGTCTTTCTGAGGCCCTTGATGGACCTAAGCGTCCTCCGTGCGCCTCACTGCTTTTATGCTAGCGGGTCATGCACCGTAACCGTTGACGCCGATAAAGTTATGAAAAACACTGAATCTGGGCTACCGTACCTCTCTCTTTCTCCCTGGGCTGTTCAAGGTGGTAAGGTGTTCAATGTGTGGCCGTTACGCATACCCTGTAACTAGGGCAAACTCGATTGTGCGACTAGTTAGTTATCAAAGGAGCACTGGGCGTTTTGTCGTTCATTTCCGTCTTCTTGCTTCCTGAACATCCCCGCCGCAATGCCTGCGAGCCTCGGCGGGATCTTGGGGATAAACTTAGTCGCAGCCGCCGTGCCAAGCGTCGGAGACAGAGGCGGGCGGCCTGACTATTTGGCCATGAACAGCCAAATCACACAAATCAACAGCTATTTCTTGGTACCTACGGCGTGTGTTATACAATACTCCGTTCAGTAGTACTCCGAAGGATGTATAGCATCTCTCCCCCACTGCCGACCCACGTCCCCGTCCCGTTGCGCTTCCGACTATCGCAAAGGCGAAAAGGCAAATGCGCACGGACCAACTCGCACTTGACGATGACCACCACCACCCTCAATGTGTTTTTTTTCCCTTGCTCCCCTTCCACTGCTCTGCAAAGACTCAACGCAGTTTCTCTCACCCGCATCACCGCTCCGTCCACCCCCTTTCTCCTTTCCCTCCATCTGTTTGAGCATCAACCTCGACAGCTTCTCCTCCCTTCTTTGCATATCCTGACTCTATTCTAGTCCACCCCTTGTACGGCGATACTCCGTTATCCGGTCCCTTTCACCCACTAGTTAGATATTGGGCACATTTGTCATCGGGAGCCAACTTTCCTTGCCTTGCCGTTATCACTCTTTGCGATTCTACTGTCATCAGACATCTTCATCGCGAATCGAGCCCACAGCCGTTCAGCTCGACGCCCCGTCTCCTTCTTCTCATCCGACATTGCACGTCGCTACCCACGCGCACGCGATCGACCCTTTTGCGTTGCAGACTTAAACCCCCCCACGCCGAGCCCTCGACTCTCGCTTGATCATCTAGCATACAGTAACCATGGCTACAAACGGTCACTTCGCTCAGCAGGAGCAGTACAAGGCCACCGAACAACAAGCCACCTCCGGGGGCTCTGATCGCAGTGCCACCAACAGCAACCTCACCAAGGATGAGGTTGGATGGTACTTCGTCGAGCAGTATTACACAACCCTGAGTAAATCTCCGGAGAAGCTTCATGTGAGTAGCCTTTCGTCATCGCCCGTGGTCCATCACCCATTCATGCAGCCAAGCTAATCGCGTCATCTCTTACAGCTCTTCTACGGCAAACGCTCGCAATTTGTCTACGGCCTGGAAGCGGAAGTGGCTAATGTCTCCGTTGGACGTCAGGTACGGCTGGCGTTTGCTTCTCCAATCTTGTGACATGGCCGAACTGACATTTGTGCTACCCAAACAGGCCATTCAAGAGCGCATCAAGGCGCTTGACTTCCAAGACTGCAAGGTCCGCGTCTCAAATGTGGACTCTCAAGCCTCCTATGATAACATCGTGATCCAAGTCATTGGTGAGACCTCTAACAAGGGCGCCGAACCTAAGAAGTTTGTTCAGACCTTTGTGCTCGCCCAGCAGCCTTCTGGATACTTTGTTCTCAATGACATGCTGCGGTACATCAACGAGGAGGAAGATGAGGAGACTGCCGAGCCTATCGATACTCCCACTGACTTGCCGGAGCCTGCCCCTACTGCTGCAGAACCTGAATCTGTTCAGGAAACTGCCAAGCCCGAATCCAAGCTTGATGCCGATGCCGTCGACGAGAAGCTTAACCAGAGCGCTGCTGCTACCGCTACCGCTGCCACTGCCGCTGTTGCTGAGAAGGAAGTTCCCGTCAACGGTGACGATGCTGCGGAGACCGAGACCCCCAAGGCTTCTGAAACCAAGCCTGAACCTGTTGCTGCAGCCCCCCAAGAAATTATCGAGGAGAGCCCTGCCGAACCCGAGAAGCCCAAGGAGCCCAGCCCAACTCCCGCTGCTAAGCCCAAGCAGGAGGCTGCTGTTGCTGCTACTGCTCCTGAGCCGATAATGCCTCCCAAGCCGATGACTTGGGCCAGCCGTGCTGCCGCCGCCGCTGGACCTCGACCGGTCGTTCCCCTACCTAAGACTGCTACTCCCCCAGCACAAAACCAAACCCGAGCTCCTGCACCTCCTGCTGCGGCGACGACTACTGCTGTGGCTGCAGCCCCTCCCTCCGCCGCCGCTCCCGCCGCTACGACTCAATCTGCTGCCGCTACTGCTTCTACAACCGAGCCAGCTTCCAAAGAGTCCTCGGGATGGCAGACCGCCGGTGCTGACTCTAAGCGCCAGAACCGACCCCAGTCCATCTCTGCCACCGCTACTGACAAAGAAGGCACCCTCGGTTATGTCAAGTTTGTGAGCGACAAGGTACAGGACGCTGAGCTGCGTAGTGCTCTAGCTGCTCATGGCGAGCTGGCCTACTTTGATATCAACCGCCAGAAGGTATGCTCTACTCGTCTCTATTACTAATTGATGGGCATAAATATGGCTAACACATTGTAGAACTGCGCTTTTGTTGAGTATAAGACAATTGAGGGTTATCAGGCTGCCATCGCTGCCAACCCACATGTTGTCAATGGTGTCGATATCGTCGTTGAACCTCGACGCCCCAAATCTAATGCCTACGGGGGCAACAGCTACAACACTGGCCGGGGTAATGCCCCAGGAGGACGTGGCCGTGGAGGCTTTGACGGCAACCGCAACTCTCAGGGCAACCAGCGTGGAAGCTTTTCAGGACAAAATCGAGGCCGAGGAGGTGCTGCCCGTACCCGTGGCGGTGCCCAGGCGAACAACGCTTGAGGGATGAGACAAGTCTTCGTCACGGAATCTCAGATCGATTACGGAGACTGAGTGATATGGGCAGATGGAACCGGACTTGGACTATCAGCCACCACGGCCAAGTATTCAGTGACCACAAAAAAAATTGTTATCCGGGGATGGAATACTTTTACACTGCAAAATATGCTTGGACACAATCAAGTGTTCTTGCTAGTAGTGAATCTCGAGAATGAATAAAGAGGGTGAGATGCAACAGGAGTTCTTGAGTTGGGACTGAAGCCCAGTCTCGGGGAGCCAGCACCGGCGCATATTGGTATGAAGGTGCATCAGTATTGTCTTTTTTTTTTTTTTCAATTTTTCTCCTTTCTTCATATTCTTCTCACTGTTTTTCTTACTGCATTGCACTGCCGGATCGGTATATCTGGTGGCATGGTTTTGGTGGAACACGACGTAAAAAGGAAAAGCTTATGTGATCTTGTCCAGCTGTAGATGTTTCTGTATCTATGACATATACAGCTGGGCCATAAAAAGTTTAATGTATCAAGAAGAATGGAATCAAACCACGTCGCGGAGGAAGGGATAGGGGAAGGAAAACGAAGTGTACAAATTCCCGACATGATTTGTCGAGAAGAGTCCCCAGGAAGGGGGAGGAGGAGGGGAGAGGACGTTACGGTGGATGGAGACGATGGACTGAAACGAGATGAGGCAAAAGATCCTGGGCCCGTGATAATGTAGGGTCTTTTGGTCTTGTTGGTGACGCCAGAGGTGGAAGCAGGGTGATGACGAACTGGACAAAAGTCCCTAGTCATTGTTGGGCTTTTGGCGGGAGAACAGAGATGACCGTGAGGCTCGGGGTGAATGCGGCATAGCATAGCGCCTAAATGCAGTAAATAGCTGTATTATGTACAATAAAGATGTCGTCAACACCCCTTTGCCCAGCCATGACCGCCTCCACTGCGTTGACTCCCCGCCAAGCTATGTGTGTCACTGGGATGCCGCAAGCTGGCAAGGGAAGGAGGGGGGTTCACGAGGTGTGTGCCTCGGTATCCTAGGTGATTTCCAAGATGGTTTAGAGGTTGACAAGCCATGGCAAGATGCATGAAGCAGATTGGATCTGATTTAGATCATTGTTCAACATGAAAAGGCAGGTCATCAACGTCATATTGGTATGTAATAAAGCCGTATAAATCACCTGCAACTAGCTAAATAGATCTCCGGATACGCCGCACTAAACACGCATGCACGCATGTATGCATCATCATCACGCGATTGAATCCTACAAGCAGAAAGCTCATTCAGCTCCCAATCCCAAATGCTAAATGGTGAAACCTACGCCCAAGCAACGTTGTCGCGACAGGAACGAATGTAGCGTAACTAATCGGTCTCCGAGGACAAGGAAGGGCTTTAGCAAGGCGGGGAAGAAAAGAATGGGGGTGGGTCTGGGATCGTTTTGTGGAAAACTATTTGTAGTGCTGGCGAGAGGGACTCTGGAAACATGCACAGCACGCACAGAGAAGTTCTGGACTTTGCCAAGAAGGGAGGTCCCGAGAAGGGAGGACGAGGATCTTTTGTATAGTGCAGACATGCTTGCGTCAATTGGCGCAACAGAATACGGAGTACGCGGCGCGCAGTTGACGTGCTAACCAGTCAGTTCGTGGGGTGGTGGACTGGTGCTGCAATGGGCTGTGTTTCTTTCACTTCGGCGTATGCAGCATTTACAGAACAAAGGAAAAGGTGCATCATCTTGGCTGCCAGATGCAGATGAGTTTTTTTTTTTTTAGTTTTTTTTTTG